>NDGM011074695.1:0-13855 GCA_002564305.1 Octomys mimax
TTTCTATTCTCCTCTATTTTTTATCAGTGTCTACTTTAGAAGCACTTAGTAATTCTTTCATTATAGTAATTATTTCTTTTTTATTTTGACAATTATTTCTGACCTGATGTGTTTTATACCTGTGCAGTTGTTTCTTTATGTCAGACACTGCTATTCCAGATATTTCGGAAGTGTGACTTCCCATTTCTTTAATTCTAGTGTCTATTGCATTTGCTCTTGATGGGCTCAGGATCTGATACTGCATTTTTTGCTCTTGCTCTCTGTCATTTTGTATAGCAATGTCCTCTAGTTTTGGTGTAGAGCCTTGGTGTAGTAGTTACCTTAGCTCCTACCAATACTATTACCCAAGGGAGATTATGTGGTTAAGCATGTTGCCCTTTTGTATTTACAGTACTGCAATTAGCATCACTGATAATGGGTAGTGAGATTTAGCACTTGACAAACTTCTGTAATTAATGATTTTGTATTTTAGACCGTAAGGATCAGTATCATGACTCTATAGCTAATCAGATATAAAATTATGAATTTGTATTTAAATTAGTTCCCCTCAGATCTGTCTGATAACCTCCCCTTGATGTACCCAGAAACTTCCAGTCAGGCTTTCACCAGGGTTACCTGTTGCCCCCTCTCTCGATCAAAGGAGAAAGATATGTTCTCGTAGATCTGGGTCTAGCAGTGTGTCTCAGCTTTCCAGGTCCAGATCTGCCAAGTTCAAACTCACTCAGCTGGGCCTGGCTTCGATCTGGCTGCTGTGCTTTGCTTCTTCCTGCTGCAGCTGGGAGAAGTGAAACAATGTGCTCCGCTAGCTAGCCATTCTGCTCCTGGATTAGCTGGATGCATCTCACTTCTAGCTGCTGTACTCGGAATTCCACTGCAGGGTTTCACACCAGGCCGGACTGCTGGCTGGAGCCAGTTTGGTGGGGCTTGATTTTCACAAGAAATATGCAAAATATTTTAGTTTCAAGTAGAAATCAGTGAAATTTTGAATCACATATATATATTCTTTTATTTGAAATATCGAAGTCATTTACATTGAGTTAAATATATTTCGCACACCATAATAAATTTTGATACTTTTATACTTTGTGAATTGTTTTTAGAATAGAATTAAAAATTTAGAAAAATATGTAAAATTCTGTCAGCCCAAAATGGGTCAACGCAATATTTTAGGCCCTGTTCATCTGCTTTACAAAACTAACTATAAATTTATTATCCTCCAAACACATAATATAGTGATATATCTCTTCCTACATATTTTCAACTGTTGGAAATTTCAAATGATGTCGGAATCAAAATTTGCTTAAACTAAGTTGTAGACTATGAATTTTTCAGTACATTGAGACAGCAAATAATCTTTAATTAGTGTAGTTTAATAAGTGGGTATGATCGGAGAAGGGATGGAAAAGAAACATAAAGGTCCATTTTCATTTTAGAGAAGCATCTTGCACCCAAATCATGTGTCGATGAGCAGAAGGTCCATACTGTATGTGGGGAGCAGAGGTGAAACCGAGCCACTTTCTAAAGGAGTTAATAAAAAGTCGACTTCAGTACCCCACTAGTCATAATTCAGGAAGAACAAGCCTCAGAAGACAGCAACTTCCGTTGCAACTATCTGTTATGTAAGATTTATAACAGTGACTGCATCAAGCAGAGATGCACATATTGTAAACATTAACACCAACATGGATATATACAAATAAATACTTCAAACATTACAGAAGAAAAGCAGGATGGAATTAAGGTAATGAGACAAACAATTTGTTTTACTGCAAATAAAAAAGGAATAAAAAGTTTGGAAACAAGGAAGATGTAAAACACAATATAAGAATTAAAGTTGCATAAGTAAAGCTAATTGGGCCAATCAGATTAAATAGGAATGGATTAAACAATTAAATAAAAAGGCAGAAATCTTAAGACCATTTTTAATGACATCAGGACAGGAAATACATTTTATATGAAAAACAACTAGATTAAATAATTTTTGAAAATACATCATGTAAAAATCACCTATGTGATAATTTAAATGACTGAATGAAAAATTAACGTTACAAAATTTTCTAAAGATAGAATGTAAGAGGATGAGCTAATTTGAATAAAATAAGAATTTTGAACACATACTTGAACCAAAATCAGACATAAATTAAAAAAGAAATACATACCTCAATATCCCATTCATCAAAACAAAACTAGAACAATTCACAGACTGAAGCACCTAGACCTAGACAATATCTGTATGAATTAAATGCTATTGAATTGTTCAAACCTGTAAAATGAGACCCATTTGGAAATATTTCTATCAACTAGCCCACTACATCACTTTCTGACTCTCAAGCTCAAAACATTTTTCTCTTACATCTAAGAATTTGACACTATATCAAACTCTATTGCTAATGAAGTTTTGTATAAAATTCACCATCATGTATATTGTAAGGATCTAATAAAATTTTGTTAATGGATTCATGAGGACTGAAATAACACATCTAGTAGGTGACACAATGGAAAGACGCAAAGAGCTCTGTGTATTCCTCCTTATCCACATCCCAGTCTTGTGAGTGGAAATTGTCTCTGAATAAAATAACTATCATCTGCTCTCTAAAGTTCATTCACTAATTAACCTAACAATTATACTTTGTGATAGAAAAATCAAAGTACAGTTATGTCCAGAATAAAAAAAAGATGGAAAATAACACATTTCCTGGAAAATAAGGAAGATCTCAAATATAACTAAAATTACACTCAAATATTTAAGAGAATAGACAAAAAAATGCAAGACAAAATAAGATGAAGTGCTTACATTTTTAAAATTTTTTCCACTACTGTCCATGTTATTTATCTATATTATAATCTTTTTCAATCATTTTAATGATTGATAAGATAAAATAGCAATAAAACAGTTTCAAAACAGGTTAGTAGGGCAGTTACAATAATTATTACATTGCACATCGTTGTCTTCATAGTAGTTATTCAGAGGACAAGATGCAGATATGATATCTTTTCTAAACAAAATTAGTACAAACATTTCTTCTCAATTTACTAAGAGAAAGTAGCTGCATATCCTATCTTGTGTATACATATATTTTTTAATTCTCTTTTGTTTTTCTCCACAACAAAACACCCTTTATTTACACTTTTGCAAAGTTAGTAACATGTGACACTAGGTTGCCTAGTGACTAATAGCTGACCTTAACCAGACAGGATGTTTATCTCAGGACTGAGGTAGCTTGCTTGCTTTAGGCACTGGGCCTGTTCCCACCTATACATATTTGATCAATTTCCTAGCTTTATGGCTCCCAACATGTCCCCTATTTTGTTTTGTTTTGCCAGAGATGGGTGTTCCACTGCAGTTAGAGAAGCTGTATTTGGAGATGTCTTTCATACGTGAAGCCAGTCCAAACATTGTAGGTATTTGAATTCAGCAAAATAATCCAATATAGTACAATAGTCCATAATAGTAGTGAGTTACCAGCACACCTGGCAATTGTCAGAAGTTGTTGACTTGAGCCTTTTACAGGCTAAAAGTTGTTGACTTGAGCCTTTTACAGCTCAGCATATTAATGTGGCTTTACTTTTTATACCTTGTAGTTTCACTTTTCTGCTGGATGATTAAGACCAAGTAAATGCAAGACCTACCTAACTAAAAATTTAACTTTTGCTATCTGACAAGGTCAGTCAAACCCCTTCAGGATTTACTCTGGAACCATGTACAGCACCTTATAGCTCTTTTGGAAGTGTCAGCCACCTGGATGAGTCAGGGCGCAAGCTTTGACAGAGAGCAAATTGGCCTAGCAATGGAAATGCTTATATTTAAATTTAGACCATTTTAAAACAATTCTTCAAGTAAGCATAAAACAAAGGTGATTAATTTATAGATGTAATATAAACGATAAGCTAGCTATATGTGTGTTGCTATTTGCAATATTAAAGAGACTATTAGTTAATTTAATCAGATGTTTATACAACTTTAAATTAAACTTTGGTAGTTATTTTCCCATTTCCAGGACAAAATACCCAACAGGAGGAATTCAAAAGAAGATATCCTTATTTTGGCTCACATTTTCAGTAGGTTCAGTTCATGGTGGATGGCTCTAAGACGGTAATTGAAGTATAAAAGTACTGAGCAGAGGGAAGTGCTCATGTCGTGATGGTTGAAGAGGAGAGAAAGAGGAGAGAGAGAGACAGAGAGAGAGAGAGAGGGACAGACAGACAGACAGAGACAGACAGAGATAGACAGACAGAGACAGACAGATGCAGAAAGAGACAGAGAGAGACAGAGACTGGTCCACAGAGTGAATTCCTCTTTGAGTAGGTACCACTTTAGAGCAGCATAGGGTCTCCATAATTTAACTACCAAAACATAAATTATTCTCAAGAGCAATTAGAGCTTTAGCCAAGGTATAGCATATGCAGTGCCATAAAACAAAACTAAAAAACTCAAAAGGACAAAGTAATACAGCAATGATTTAAAGTTAGAAGTAAATAACTACAAAAACTTTCATGTAATTCCATTTTCAGAAATTATACCATATGTTATCAAATATCCAATTAGTCAGAGAAGATTTAGATAGAAAACCGCAAAATACTTTGAGAAGAATGCAACTAAAGGTATATCAAAATTAATGGACAAAGTAAAATATTACTTAGAATGAAATATATAATTGTGAAATTATGTTGAGGAAAAAATAAGACTTGAAGCAATAATCTGTGTAAGACCCTGGAAGGAGAACAAATTAAATCTGTATCAAACAGAAACAAATAAATAATAACTAGAGAAGTAATTCAATAAAAAACAAAATATAAAACTGGCTCAGAGGGGTGGGTGAGATAGTTCAGTGGCCTAAAGCACCAGCTTGAGCAAGCCTGGGCAGTGCAGGGACCGTGGTTTGATCCCCAACACCACATGCTGTGAAACCCTGCCCTCAGAGCAGGCTGAATCTGCAAAAAAAAAAGTGTTTGAGAAACCTAATAGAATGAAAGTTGGATCTCTGAGGGAAGTTAAAAAAATTATCAAAGAGGAAAATAAAGACTGAGACTGGTAGCAAAAATGAAAAAGAAAATACTACTAGAAATTTTCAAAATATACAAAAATAACTATAGAAAAACTTTAATTTTTTGCAAACAAATTACACAATGTATATATGAAAAATTTATAGAAAGACAAATCATCAGAAGTGACTCACAGGAAAATATGCAATATGACTATCCTATAAGTGTATCAACGAATGAGCAGATAGAATCAGTGTTTAAAACCTTATCGACAAGAAAAATCTGTGAATTGCCCAATGGAATGAATAATGAAAAGCTTACCCCAAAAAGAAAGGGCAGGCCCATTTGAGTTCACTGACATCTTCCAAAGATAATTAGTTAAAAGTATTTACATAGTATTTCCTTTACTTTAAAAGGAAAATAAATAAAAAATAATCTTTCTTACCTCATTTGATGCAGCCTAGATTATCTTGAAATTAAAATGAGAAAATTCGTCACAACAGAAAAATTTGCCAGCTAATATGTCACACACACACACAAAAATCCTATACAATATATTATCAGACTAATTTTAGTAATTTCTAAAAATGTAATTGTCTGGGCTTTATCTAAGGCTACAGATTGGTGTAATATTTGATTCAATTAACTGAAACATTAAAACTTGGAGAATTCAGGAATTAGGGGAAGAGAAATGGATGCAAAATTGATTCAGGTATGATTTTTATCAATTCCCCAAATAAGTGGGATTATTATGTTTTTCAAACTACAGTATTAAACTAGTTAAGAAAACACATTATGGCTCCAGGGAGCTAGCTCAGTAGAATAAGTGCTTGCCTGGCAAGTGGAAGGGCCTGAGTTCAATCCCTGGTATTTTAGGGAAGGGTCTACAGGGTGTTCAGGGTCTCACTACTAGATAGAACTCATAGTGACTCTCCTGTTTACAGCCTGTGTTTACCCAAGAGCTGAGATTACAGGCGCACACCACCATGCCCAGTCTCAGTTGCTGTCTCAGGGTTCCCCGGGCACGGGGCCAGCATAGAGACCTGAGGATTGAACCCTGGCCCTTGCACCTGCCTGCATGCACTAAGCTATTTGGCCAGCCCCTACCTGAAGATTTTGAGCAATGACCTCAAAATTAGCCACAAAAAATGGATATGTTAAACATTATAAAAAAAAAATGTTCCTGTACTTGGAAGGACACCATCAATATTTGAAAAAAACGGCATAGAAAATGGGAAATAACTTTGTGCCTCATACATTAAATAATGGAATCGTTAGTAATGTGTGTGTCTCTGGGAAGGATTGCTTATAATTCCTGTCTCCCACAGACATTGACATCTGAGTAGGGCCCAGTGAGACAACTCAGTAGAAAATGCACTCACCTAGCAAGCTCAAGGTCCTGAGTTCAATCCCTGATACCACAAAAAAGAAAAAGAAATCTGAGCGTACTTAATTCCCTAAAAACATTGGCTAATAATTTCCATCTATGCCTCAGATATACTCAATATGTTTTAAATCACATTTAGATTATTTTCTGTGAAGTAAATAGTTCCCTGGTACATTTTAAGAAATAATGACTTCTGAATTACTTTTTACTCCTTGGTGGGACAAAATACCTAACACCTAAAGTTAAAGGAAGGAAAGGTTTATTTAGCTCACAGTTTGTGGAGGTTTCAGTCCATACTTGGCTGGCTCCCAGGCAGAGCGGCACATGGCAGAGGGCAGCAGCTCATGACAGCAGAAATCAGAGAAGAGCAGAGCTTCAGCTTCTAGCCAGCCTCTCTCCTCCTTATATTGTAAACAAGTGACCCTGGGCTGGGGCTGTAGAACTCACACAATGCCAATGCCCTCCTCTTGCACAGGATGAGGATATTTACAAACTAAGAATTCTGGTTCTCTGCTGAGTCACTTAATTAAACTTTTCAACTTCTCAAGTTCACACAATGTATCAACCTGTACAGACAAGAAAAATCTAGATAGGTATGGTCTCAATTTATCATAAGTTTTTGAGTCAGGGTCTCACTGTATAGTGTAGGCTGACCTTAAACTCCCTTATTCAGCTCAGGTTGGCATCAGACTAAAGATTATCCTCCTGCTTCAGCCTCTGATGTGATGGGATTACAGGTGTGCACAATTTGCCAGACTCCATTTATCATTGTTGAGACTGTGTGTACCTGCTGCACGGGCCCTACCACCGTCTGAGACTGGGCATGCTGGCCTGCACCCATAATCCCAGCTCTTGGGAGACTGTAAAAAGGCCGATCACTAGGAGTCTGATATAGTAGTGAGACCCTAAACACCCTTTAGGCCCTGTACTAAAATACCAAGAACAAACAAACAAAAAATCAACTGTGTAAATAACCTGTGCATATGGAGGCCCAAATCTAAACAAACTATTCCAACTCAATAACAGAAAATCAACAGGAGAAAACAGGCAACAGTTTGAATAATTATCTGTAGAAAGATCTGTAAGTTTTCAACAAAAATTCACAACAATTTTTGACATCATTTTTCATGATGGGAATGCCAAGTGAATGCACAATAATATATCATTTTCACCCAGTTACAATTACTAGAATCTAAGACCCACATAACAAGTGTAGATGGAAGTATAGAAAAATCAAAATTTAACATAATCTTGATATGAATTTAAAATGCTGAACTCCTTTAGAAAAAAATATCTGGCAGTTTTTCTGACAGATATAATTATAATTTATCAATTCGACTTGTAGATACTTACCTGAGCAACAACTGTGCATAAGCATCTTATAGATGCACATTTATAACATTATCAATAACAGTGTAGGGCCAATCAAATAGCTCAATGAATTAAAGCCCCTGCAAGCAGATGCAGGGGTGGGGGGTTCAATTCCTGGGCATGCCATGCCACCCCAACCCCCAGGATGCACTCAGATGGCAATTGAGACTGGGTGTGGTGGCGTGCACCTGTAATCCCAGCTCTTGGGAGACTGTAAACAGGCAGATCATTACAAGTCCGATCTATCAGTGAGACCTTGAACACCCTGCAGACCTTTCCCTAAAAAACAGGAAAAATATATAAATATATTAAAAAAAATTATCCATAAGAGTGAAAGACGGGAAAATTCCCATCAACAGAAGAACATAATCACCAATGCAAATTCATGGAAGTTATTATATGTTATTGAATTATAGCTCTATCTGGTATTTTAATTAACTAGGAGCCTAGTCTATTTGATGCAAAAAATATATATATTTGTATGTTTTTACTGTCTATTATCTACCTAGCTCTGGTTATATTTACATACAATTCTACTTGAGTTTATATTTATAATGCATCAGCCCATCAAACTCTTTATTATTTATTTAGTTTTAAATACAGATTACTTGTGAAAATATTATATTTATTTATTGTCACATATTTCCCCTCTGACTTTTTCTCTCTGTCTCCCCTATTCAACATTTATTCTTAAGCTCTATTGACTTTTGACCCACTGATGTTTGCAATTCCTATCACAACATATAGGAGCCTCCATTAACTTATGATTTATTAATGGTGAGTAAAGGGTCATTATTGGAATTTTTTTCTGTTTGGTTATTTTAATCTCTTCCTGAAAAGAAATGTTTCATATGATTTTAGGAAAGTTGCTTGTTACATGTAAAAGTTGCATCACCTAATATTGTTAGTATATATAAACGTATCATCTCAATTAAGATAGCCTTGATGAAGAAATAATTTACAATACCTTCCAATTTAATTGCATTTTTTTGTTCAGTTAATATGCTATTATCGTCACTTTGCTACTGGCATTATTTCGCTGATTTTGAATGTCAAAAAGCTAGTGTTCTCAGGATTTTTTATTACTTCCAACCTGAAATCTTTATTTCACTTTGAAATATATATATATATATATGATAGTAGAACAGAATCATTGGCCTAGCAGTAAGAGATCGTAGACAAGATGAATATGTTCAAAACTTCAAAACTTTTCTATTCCACCTCTTTTAATTTAATGATTTAATGAGAAACATCAAAGAATTATTCCTGCTTCAGTAAGGAGTACTGGGAAAGGTGTATAAAAATGTGCTAACTGGGAGCGCTTTAGAGGAACCTTCACTTTTATTTTATTCTTTTCTTTTCTTTCCTTTTTAATACTCGGAATCCAGCTCAGGACACTGTGTCTCTGGACTACATCCGCAGGCCAAACTTTTTTTTAAAAAGTATTTTAATTTAATGTGGTGTAGAGATTCAGGAAATCTTGGGTCTAGTCATGTTTTTCCACTAATTGTTAGAAGGAGTCGGCTCGTGATTTTCCTCTGACAGTCTTTCTTTCTGTTTCTTAATTGCGGACTGCAGCGCACTCGGGCAAATGTGTTTCACAAAGCTCGTTAGTGTCTGATACCAGAGCCGAGATGTGGCTCACTTGCTAGTAGAATTGGGCACTGTGAGAAAGGAGGACAAGATTTATCTGAGCGTGAGCGGCCAACCACACTCATTAATGTTTTATTCAGACAACATACCTTCCTACCTGCCTAAAAAGCTCATGTTCCCTAGTCCTCAACGTCCTGCACAGGAGAAAATGTAGAACGGTGACCCTACCGGACTGAATGTCAAATCAAACACCTTTTATTTTTTTAGTGACAAGCTGAAGAGGTTTTTGTTTTGTGCTACAAAATAGTACAGCACAAATACTTATTACACCCTACGTTTTTGTTCCTTTGATTTCAGATTTGATAAGAAAAAAGTCAAAAGTTTGAGTATTAAAATTGTTGACACCTTCTCAAAAAAAAAAAAAAACCTTTTCTAACTTCGCTTAAGAAATACTAAGGAATTCTTTCTGCACTGCTCAATTAAAAGAGTTTCATGAAGTAAATTCTAGTTTTCACCTCTATTAGTACAAATAAGCATTCCTGGATGTTTTTCCTTATTTCATTTTCTATTACAATACATGCCTCTGAGAAGTTATTACTTATAAAGAAATTAAAACAGGTCTGATTCATGGCAAGTTCTACACTAACATAAAATAAATTAAAGAAATATATGAGGGCATGGTCTTCTTTGTTGCTTAGAAAAAGATTACCGCATCAGGTTCTAAAGAGCTTAAAATATAGAACAATTTATGCCAGGAAACTTCTTGTTCTAAAGTCTTTGAAAAAGAGTTCAAGTTCTTATATAAACATAGAGATATTCTAAGTATTTATTCTTATGCCAGTTTTGATAATTATGTATTTCAAGTAATTGTTTTCCATTTTTTAAATTTCTGGGTCTGGATGGCGGGTGTAGCGGCAACGCCTATAATCCCAGCACTGCAAGGCTGAGGCAGGTGTGGCCAGTTCAGGACCAGTCTGGGCTGCAAAATGAGCTTAAACCCAGCCTGAGCTGCATAGTGAGATTCTGTCTCAAACCCACACACACACACATACACACACACACACACACACACACACACACACACACACAGACCCTGTGCCTGCATACATAGTTGCTTTCTGTGCATTTTAAATGCTTATGTCTTATACCTGCTTATATTTGCTTATGTCTCGTATATGTGCTAATATTTATTATTGTTACTATATTTTCTTAAATAATAGGCATTTACTTTTCATAGTTTCTTAGGCTATTATGGGGAAGATCAAAGGTGCTATGAAGGTAGATTTTATTATTTTTCTTTAATGTTTAAAATTTCATTTGTATGTATTATGATTTCTGTGTGACATACATATGAAATGATTTAATCTACCTCACTAGATTTCATGTACTATCATAATATTGATTTTTGTAGTAGAACAGTTACAATAATTTTTTAACAATAACAAAATGAATAAAGTTTTAAAACCTTTGTAATGTATGTAAAAGCACTGTTGAGAGGTGAAAATACACACTTCTATCTCTGTTTCGTGGGGGAGGGCTATTTTTCAGACTTGTTAAACGACCAACTAATACTATGTTGGAATGTTCTAGATTCTGAGTCAAATATTGAGAGAAAATATATAAAATGTATAATACATATATTCAAGAGGAGAACACTCGCTAAAAAAAGAAAAGACTGAGTGATTATTTGCATAACTGATTTCTATATCGGACATTTTTAATTTATCACTTTTCAAATGCAAGGTAATGGATAAAAAGGATAAAACAAGAGAGCTAGCATGGAAGAATGCCACTTCAATGGAAGACTAAAATAAATATATATAAAGAAATCAATGTCACACTTGCTAAAAGTCAAGAAATTCCTTTTCTTTTTACTTTATTTGTGTTTGATTTTATGATTTACTATCTGGTTTGCACATACTACTAACATATATATACATATTTTTAACAATTATCATGCGGGTAAATTTTTTAAATCAGTATCCCTTCTTGACTACCTCTGTAATGTTGTCATTGAACGTGCAGATAGAATTTTAGCATGAGTCTGAAATGGATAAGAGATTCTTTATTCTAATTTATTAACATCATTAAATATCTAATAAGTAATTCAATGTCCAACTTACATCACTTAAATATCAATTACAATACACTTGAATAAATGTCCAAGTTTAGGTGTTTTGAGTATCAATCTAATTGATACTGTGTGTCCCTGTCTCTGTCTCTGTCTGTCTGTCTGTCTGTCTCCCTCTCACATGCATGTTACTCACTTCTTCTAGTCATTTTTTCCCTTTCTCTTTTTTAACCATTTTAAAAATTATACTTATGGTCTGGGGAGATAGATCAGTAGCATAATCGCCTGCCTGGCATGTGCAAAGTCGTGAATTTGATCCCTGGTATAAAACAAAACAAGATAATCCATAAAAATTATGCTTATTTGAAAGATTTCATTTTCTGAGTTGAGTTGGACCATGTGAAGCTCTGTTTTGAAGTTATTATTTAAACATTATAATGAGCACCAGCCAGATAGCTCAGCGGATTAAAGAGCCTGCCTAGGCCAGCACAGGGACTTCGGTTCGATTCCCAGCATGCCATGCCAGCATGCACCCAGGGCCCACTGAGAGGATGATTGAGACTGGGCGTGGTGGTATGTACCTGTAATCCCAGGGCTTGTGAGGTTGAAAACTGGAGAATCATTATGAGTCTGATCTGTGTATTGAGACCCTGTAGACCCTGTACTAAATACAAAAAAAAAATTATGATGAAATATTATGATGAAATATTCTGATAAATTCACCTTGAGCTTTGTGTTCAAGTGGTGGAGAAAGAGGGGGAAACACCACGTGTACCCTATCACATTATGTAGCTGCATAACACATTTGGAAATAATCAGTTGTAGTTTTGCTTCCTGCTATGTCAGCCTTGATGGCACTTAGAAGAAGGGTTTTGTGTTCCTTATCGCCTTTTACCTTTAGCTCCATTACAATTTCCTTGTATTCACTTATTTAATCATTTAATTAACTTACTAAAATTTTAATGAGTAGGAAGCATCAATAGAATTTACCTACAATCCCAGTTTTAAAAATTCTCTCATGTCAGGAATTCTCAATATGGATCTTATTTCCTGGAATTTCTCTTCTCTGAACATGTACCTATACACATTCTACTTTTTTTCTTTTTTATTTGCTTTTCATGAACAAAGTAGGAAAAAAAAAAATACTCCAGTGTTTGCAGTGAGGATGAAATTATGGTGTTGAGGGAACGAAAACTAGCAATGACAGAATTAGGTTCCTACACAACCAAGACAAGCAGTGAAAATTAAAGGAACCAGTGAAATTAAAGTAAGTATTATCTTGTGTTTAAATATGCTTCAAAGAGCTGGATAGATAGCTCAGTGGACCAAGAATCTGCTTAGGAAGGCACAGGAACCAGGGTTCAATCCCCAGCGTCACATGTCACGCTGGCCCCAACCCTGGGCATGCTGAACCAGTAACTGAGACCGGGCAGGGTGGCTGGTGCCTGTAATCCCGGTGCTGGGGAGGCTGAAAACAGGAGGATGACTTGACTCTGGGCTGTGTAGTGAGACCCTGTACCAAATATATTAAATAAATAAATAAATAAATAATTAAAATGGAAGAATTCAACATGCAAGAACAATTGGAAAGCAATTAAATAATTATACAAAACCAAACACTAACATTTGGAAACACATACATCTATACATTGCCTATATTAAAATTGAAATGAGAAAAGGTTTTGACTAAAATAATTAAAAATAAAAAATAAAACAATACATAAAGTGCAGTGCAAAGTAGATTAAAGAATGGAAAATATAAAAAAGGAAATTTAGTAAAGCTTCTCTTCTAGGAGAACACAAAATCAGATGCAAAATAAAAGATACTAAATAGGAAGTAGGAAGACATCTTTCTCAGAGGAAAATGAGATCAGAAAACCAAGGGAAGGAGCAGGAAAGAAAGGCGGAGAGATTGCAAAAAGCAGCTGACTGCCTCGGATCCCTCCCCAGCACTCCAAGGGCCAGCGTGGCCGGCGGTTCCGCCCTCCCTTCTGGGTTGCTGCGCCGCGCCAGGCTCCGGGCTTCCAGCGGGCCCCCCGGCTGCCACTGGTGGAGCAGGAGCCCGCGCCCAGCTTGCTTCTGCCTTTCAGTTCCCTTCGTCGCCCTTGGGAAAAGCTGCTTTTCTTTCAACTAAAAATAACAAAAACACACACAAAAATAAAAGAAAAAAGAGAAAAGAACGTCTTTGCGGTACGTGTCCATGTACAGACTCCACGCAAGTACTCATCATGTACTGCAAGCCGAACAGTTGTTAATAAATTTAAAAATAAAAAAGAAATAGAAGGCAGGAGCATTAGCAGAGCCCAAAGTTTTAATTAAAGTTCAAAAATGTGAATATGGGACAATATAAAATGCTTCATAAGACAATTGCTGAATTTTGCCCAGAATTAAAAAATAGGGGAGGCAATTATAAATTATAAATTACATATATATATATATATATATATATA
>NDGM011074702.1:0-13610 GCA_002564305.1 Octomys mimax
AGCACTGGAACAGCTTTGGCTGTTCTGTGTGGGAGATTCTGGTCAGAGCTCAGAAGACCAGAAGGGTATAGAAATCCTACCTGTGGGCTGGCTAGATAGTTTAGCAGATTAAAGTACCTGCTTAGGCAGACGCAGGGACCGGGGTTCAATCTCCAGCGCCATAGTGCTAGTCCTACCTCTGGGGTGTGCTGAGAGGGCAATTGAGACTGGGCATGGTAGCATATACCTGAAATCCCAGTGCTTGTTAGGCTAAAAACAGGAGGATCACTCCAAGTTTGATCTGTTTAGTGAGACCCTATAGATCCTGTATTAAAAATAAAAAAAATAATAATGAAAAACAGAAATCCTACCTGTAAAGACCACACTGGGAAGGTTTCTGTTGGGAAGAAGGACTGCACTGGTTGTTAGACTCCAAGTGAGCTATGTTATGGCTTCGCAGAAAGTTTGTCTGAATTTTGATCATGTCCAGAGACTTTGCCTGAGACTGGGATGAAGCACAGTTGACTGATTAATCTGGCAAAAGAAATTTCAAGGCTATCAAATATTGAGCCACTGGTATGGCTATTTTGGGAGACTTTTAGTCAGATTTATGTTGAGAATCAAGAGAAAAGAGCCCAGGAGGATAATTTAACATATTGTGAGTTTAAGGGCCTGCAAGATATCTCAAGGGCCAGTGAGATAGCTCAGCAAACTAAGCACCTGCTTAGGCAAGCACAGGGACCAGGGTTCCATCCCTGGCACCACATGCCTCACGAGTTCCGCCCCTGAGTGCACTGAGCTAGCAACAGAGTCTGGGCATGGTGGCACATGCCTATAATCCCAGCACTGGGTAGGCTAAAAAGAGGAGGATCACTATGAGTTTGAGTTGCAGAGTGAGACCAGGCAGGCACACACACACACACACACACACACACACACACACACACCCCGAAAAACTAAAATGTGAGTTGGGCTAGAAAGGAAGCTCCAATAAAACTGTGGACTGCAAAGACAGAGCCAGAGAAGATCTTCACTGCCTGGAAGGAACTAGAGAATACATAGGATAGCCTGAGGGCATCACAGGAGGCCGGAGGTCTCTGCCCTATGCAGCCTCAGAATTGCAAGAGAGAGGGACTTTGCCATGAGGGGAAAGCTGCAGAGCCCCACATTCCAGAATGGCTCAGGCATGGAGAATTTATTCCTCAAAATCAGGGTCAGAGTGCTCAGTGATCCAGGCACTCAACCCCTGCAGCCAAGAGAGAAGAAAGTCTGACTACTGCTGTAGCTGGCAGCAGACCTTGGCATGATGCACATGGTGCTGGTTTTAGGTGCAGGCAGAATGCAAGAGTTCTAAAGTTAAGAAGGCTCCCACCTTGATTTTAGAAAAGGCTTGGGAGGCCATGCAGTGTGCTCCTGAGAGGGCAGTGTGTGAAGCAGAGAGGAAAAAACTTGACATACAGTGGAAACCTTAGAAGTCTGGAAAAGCCAGGAACATGGATCATCTAAGGGAAACTGCAAGGAGGGAGCAAAGCTGGCTTGAAAGACAATATGGGAGCTATAACTGGCCGAAGTGCCATACGGTCGGAACCACATGGAGCTCACAATTGGCCACAGATTGCTTCAGATATTCCTCATGAAGACACAGGACTTGATGTTTGCCCTTCTGTATTTTGGACTTGTGTTGGTCCCAGTGCTTTGTATTCACGGGTTGTTTGTACCTTTTGGAATGGTAATTTTTACCTTGTGCCTCTGAGTGTTGGATGTGTTTAACTTTTCATTTGTACAGGGACTCCCAGCTAAGAGTTTGCCTTAGGTTTTGGAGGAGACTTGGGCCTTAGACTTTTCAGCAATGCTGAAACTTTTGGGACTTTGGCAATTCTTGGAGATGGACTTAAATGCCTTTTGCATAAAGGATGTGCATGAGTCTTTGGAGGTCCAGGGGTAGAACGTCATGGTTTGTGTATTGGTGCCCCCCAAAGCCTCATGCAGTCATGGTGTTATGGTTTGTGGCTAGTTGTCTCCCCAAAGCCTCTTGCAGTCATGGGGCAGTGACTTCTAGAGTTAGTGATTAACTCATGATTCACTGGAATTATGGGTGATCCAAGAGTGGGATTATGGGTCTTAGTACTGCTGGGATTATGGGTGTGTGTACTTCCTCAAGCCTGGGGCAGAAAACTTGAATGCAGTATAAGACAGACAGAGAGACAGACTCTCTCTCTGGTGCCATTGTTGTTCCACTGCCATGAGATGGATTCTCTCTGTCCTGTGATACTCTGCCTTGGAGCCAGCCAAATATGGACTGAAACCTCCAGTAACTGTGAGCTAAATCAACCTTTCCTTCCTTCATTTTTGGTGTGTGGTATTGTCCCAGCAAGGAGTGAAGAGTAACTGAGACACATGGGGTGGCTTCTGGATTTTGTCATTGATTTTTGTGGGTATGGGTGCTGTACCCACCCTGGGGAAGGTAATTTGAATTACAATGTACAGAGGAGAGAAGGGCTAGCTAGCTGCCTGAGCTGCTGCCACTCCCTTTGCAGCTGTCTTGAACTGCTGCTCTATGCTTCATGTGCCACTCTGCTTCGGAGCCAGCTGAGTATGAAATAAAACCTTCAGTAACTGTGAGCTAAACAAACCTTTCCTTCCTTCATTTTGGTGTTGGGTATTTGTCCCCCACAATGAGAGAAGAGTAACTGAGACAGGAGGGATAGTTAGAAGAAGAGAAAAGGGAAGGTGAAAATGCTGATTGCAACAGGGGCAGATTAAGTGGTAAAGGAGGTGAGAAGCAGCCAGGCATACATACTGTGGGATTTACAAATTTTAAGAGTTAGAGACTTCTGTCATATCCATAGGAAGTGTATAAAAGATATTACAGAAGAGTTTGTCGCTGTAACTTTTCTCTCATTGCTGAGACAGAATGCCCAACACCCAGAGTGAAAGGAAGAAAGATTTATTCAGCTCACAATTTGTAGGGGTTTCAGTCTATAATCAGATGGCTCCAAGGCAGGTTGGCTTGGCAGAGGTACACTGCCAGTTCATGGAAAACAGAAGTAGAGCCAGTTCATGGAAAACAGAAAGCACCAAAAGCAAGTAAGCAAGGTGAAGATAAGCCTCTTTCTGTGCCTTTATTGTGCCCATGCTACTGGGATTAGGGTGGCTTCAAACCAATCCATACATACATTTAGTAAACACATATCCATAGTCTCAGCATCACACCATGAATCAATCACACACTCTAGATCCAGCCACCCCTGAGAAAGTCCCACTTATGACTGCGTGAAGCTTTTGGGGGACATCTAGATACGTACAAATATTATAACAGAGTTACATACAAACATTTCCTAGCAGCAGTGTGGATTTACTTGATCTTAAAAAGCATGGCTTTGATGGTTTACATATTTTTCTTTGGAAGTATCATTGAACCCAGGAATTAAATAGTGGCTGTGATCCACACTAGAGGTTTAGTAATCTCTCATCTTGGAATAACTTGGGAATAAACTTTCAAGTAGGATGAATGAATCTTTATTCTCAAAAACCTCCAAAAGTGAGTAAAAGTCCCTTTTCAGCACTGTGATTCCATGACTAACACTGATCCTCGTACATTTCTCTACTCCAACTAGATAAGGAGCAGATATCATTTTTTATAATCGTGGTATAATTTCCAGCCATTCAAATGCTTCAACATACAGTAGGCATTTAATAAACATCTGTTAATTCTAAATGCAAATATGCTCTAGAGTGATTAAAGCTTTCAGTGAGTCTTCTATTATTTTTTTAATTATTAACATTTTGTTTTCACTATTTTCTTTACCTAGGCCATTAAGTTAAATTCATAAAATCTTATGTTTAAAGTCAATTTGCATTTCAATTTCCAATATTTTAGAACATAGAATTCCTTGTCTTTTCTTAAATTAAGCTGGTTGTACAAATATGTAAGATGGCTCATCAGAATCCAAGAGTTTATCTTAATATTGGGAGAGATTTTTGACAGGTAGGAAAATATTCCTTCAAGTTTTCAGATTGTTAATCTTTTTGTCATTTCATTGCCCTCTTAAAAAATCCCTTTTTTTGAACTGTAAATTTATTACCACTTCCTTTCTTACAAAATTCTAAAAATAGATTAAACTTTTAATTGAATTTAGAGTTTCTAATTACTCTTTAGAATTTTGAAATCTTCCACAGTTCCTTAGAACTTCTAAGTTGATAATGTTTTGTACTTCCTCAACATCTTATTTGTCTTTATAAAAGTATTACAGTAATTGCTTGGTTTGGAGTTTGCATTATAATTTATAATTAATTTCTACTATTGAGATTTTAAATCTTATAAATCTATAAATCTTAATTTCTACTTTGAGATTATTGACACTTGGAAATATTATGTACTGTATTTGCTGTTAGAGATATTCTTTTCAACTTTGATTTTATAAGAACACAGTGGAAAACACTGAAATATAGTAAGTTCACTGATCCATTTTGGAACTCTCAGATACCTTGCATAATTATGGAGATTTCTGGATTATTATCTGTACCAAATCTTTTGAGATTCATCCACCTCTATTTTCCATTTAAAGGAGACCTTAGTCCTTACAACTTCAGAAAGGACAAGCCCCCAGGTCCCAACTGTTCTCCTTTTTTATCCCCTAATCTGAGTGATCTCACTCACCTCCTAAGGCCACGTATCTTTTGCTGTTCTCTGTTGCATGAAGTGGCCTTTATGCTTCAGAAAATTTAAAGGTCATTTTCCTTTCTTTGAAACCTCACTACATTTTGTTACTTACAGTTTCAGTTGCAATAAAAGAAAACAGAGAGGTGAATTGTTATTTCACTGGTGATAACCAGAGCTTTAAAGAGTACGTTCTACAGTTGTTTTCAACCCTGAGTCACAATGTCAGTGTCCTAGACTGAGCCCCCTGCCCATTTAAAGTCCATAAACCATAACCCAACAATGCCATGATATTTCTGGTTTAAAATGAACGTTGTTCCATAAGAAATTGCTGCTTTATGAAAAATACACATAAAAAGAAGTAAAAGGGTAAGCTCAGTGCCAATATAGAGTGAAAATTACATTGCAATAGGGCTAGAAGTTCCTGCTCTCGAAGTTAAGATCAGAAAGATGGCAGGGAAATAATATCCACTAAGAATTTATGGTAATTTTTTTTCTCACACAAGTCATTAGATATTTATGCAAATTTTGGCATTTTCCAGTAAAGAGACTCTGAATTAGGTTTTGAGCTTCTGTTTGTTTCCATTTTGACATTGTGATCTTATAAAGCTTTGCATTTTATAAAGCTAAAAATTCACATTTTCATGACCAATTAAACCTCTAGTTTTTTTGTAGAATTACACAAAATTTATAATCATATTATACACCTCAATGTGGCCTGTTTTCTGTTTTCAAACATCAACAAGTTATTATTCATGTGAAATTAATACTGATTGGATGATATCTGATTGCTGTGTATTCTGATTGGCCAGTTATTCAGAAGCATGAAGGTGACTTGAATTGCTTTGTGCCTTACTCAGTACTGTTCTTCATTCTCTTGCAGATTTCTGAAAGCCTTATTTATTTAACAACAACAATAACCACCCCTACCCAATCTACACATGAGAATTCTAACAGAGCCCTTGTTTTCTTCTGTCATAGTTTTCCAATTCCTGGGATATAATATATGACTTCCCTAAATCAAAGGAGTTTAATTTAGTTCAAAGGTTTTGTATATTCACTCCATAGTTTGCTGCTCTGAGACGTAAATGACATGGTGAAATGACATAGCAAAGGAGATGTCCCCTCACAGCACCTGGGAAGCAGAGTGAGGAAGCCTGAGCCAGGACAACGCATCATCCCAGGCCAAAGCCCAGCGACCTGTCTTCCAAGATCAGCTACAGCCTCCTGTCAGAACGCTCAGCTAGAATTAATGCACTGCTGAGAATAGAAACCCCTGACCCACTCACCTTTAGAATGACCCACATCTCAAAACACCAGATTTCTATGGAATATTTTTATCTCTGAATCACAGTACTTCCCAACTTTCATGGCAGAAATCTAGGTAGGAAAATTACACTACTATTTTTATATAGTCTTTAAAATAATCTCATGATAACCTTTCTATAAATATCAAAGGAGCCCCTATCTGTTTTTGCATTGCTAACAAATGGAAAACGTGATCCAGAATTCCAAAATACACCCATTTTAATCACTTCCATGATATTGGTCAAATACTTTTTTCTTTAGAAAAGAAAGGCAACTTTGGAGCCATCAATACCTGCAGATTTCATTCATCTTTGAAGGAAAGAAAAACTATACAAGAGAACTTAACGATCACTATCAATCCACTCTACACAGAGGGAAGGGATAGAGTTGAGATATTCCAAGGTGTACAATTGTTATTGGTAGGAGAAGCAAGAACATCTTTACACAACAGATGGATATGACAGAAGTCAGGAATGTGAGACAATTGCAGGAAATACAGACAGTACGGCTCCTGCCTGGGAGTTCTCTTTGCCAAGTTCTCTAACTTCCTACTTTAGCAGCAGAGCTCCCAGATCATCTGGGTGCCTATGAACAGCCCACGCTGATATTGCACTTTGTCTCACATGCTACAAATTATTTATTTAAATATTTATTTATTTTAAATAAAGCAACTGGCCTCTTCCAAATTGCCTGTGGTTCTTCTGACTTATAAGTCAGTGAAACAGCTGAGAAGTGAGACCCACCAGGATATCAGTGCCTCGGGTTCCATTTTTTCACCTTTTGACTAGTTCCTCAGTTTTTAAAACTTATACATGTTTTATTCTGTCTCTGCTCCTCTTTTTCCCCTCTGAAGTGCCATCCTCCAACCTTCCTTCTCTCCAATTACTATCAGCACTGACTGTAATTTTCCTTTTATCTCTCTTATTGTCTCAGCCAGGACTTTTCATGGATGTGAGAACTTTTATTTTTAACACTTCCTCTTTTTCTGTTTATCTGCCTGTCGCTGTCTTTGTTGCCTCAACCTCCTCCCGTGGGTGCACCCTTATCTCCTTTCTTTGTCTTACCAATCACAGCCCACATTTCTTTTTTAAATAAATCTATTTGAAGACAAAGTATGAACAACTTATCAGAAAGGTCAGTTGAGCCTCTATAGCAAATGATGCTAAAGAAAATAAAACATTCTACTCTTTCCTTTCTGCCCTCACCAACATCAAAATATCATAATAATAAAATTCCAAATTAAAATCCGGCTTTTAGAGACACAAAGGGAAAACAGAGATAGGTTGTTTGGGTCACCAAGGAAAATTACATCTCAAGTGGCATTTAGCTGTATCAATAAAGAATTAATGACTAAATTCCAGAGCACATTCTGTTTGTTTGGTTTGTGCTCTGCAGTGTAAAATTCCTGGTAATACAACTATTTACAGAAAGAGCCACTCTTAAGTCCCATTTTCCAGGATCAGGAATTAATACATAGGTAGGCCAGTAGACCTACTGAGTTTGTGAGGGGAAAGAGAGCCATGAAAGGACAGGTCCTGGAGAAGACTATAAATTATTAAGGTGTTAGGTATGGCCTTTTGCACTGGGGGCCCGCAGAGAGAAGGGGCCAGTTAAGAAATGTGATTTTACACTTATGTAAAGGCTAAGGCAGAGCATCTCTATGTCCACACAAAGGTAGTAATGTTAACTTGCGGGCACTGGCAAACTGTGGATGGGTGCTAAAACAACAATGACAGGTGCAATCTGGTGGTAGAACTATCATTTCACAGCAGTGAGGAAAATAAACTGGAGGATTTCAGACAGGAGATAGGGAGAACATCAAGGAGACTTGCAGAGTGGCCTAGAGGACACAGTAATAAATTGAAAACAAGCAGAGACATTAAATTCAGATAAAAATATTTAAATCACATGCAGGGGCACAATTTGGGTCAGAAGAGCAAGTATCTAGAAGGACTCTGGGTTGTCACCCACACTTTTGGTTTAGATAGTGCTATTGACCAGGAAAGAAAATTCCAATGTAAAAACCTATATGAATGGGAAAGATGTGTTCGATTTTGACAAACTGAATTCAAGTTCATCTTGTGAAATAGGATGAGGTTTCCATCTTAGATTTATATGTACAAGCTCGGGGTCTAAACTCTGAGGTGGATGAATGCTTAAGTAAGATCATCCAAGAAGAATAGGTACCATATGAAGGATCAGCTATTGTCATTAGTTCTACAATTGTTAAACATTTATTAGGGGCTTATGATTAGGAGTTTAGCCATGTGGTTAAAATAAAAAAAAGGAAAGATTCTTGTGGACTCATTTATATATTCACTTTTGCCTTTAATAAATATTTATTATGTGATTATTGCTAGGAATCGAGAACACTAGATGGAATGACAAAGCTACTATGGGGATGGAAAATAATTTAGGTCTTTTAGGAATGAACACTGCAGCACAGGAGATGTGACTCATTTTGAGGCTGAGTCAGCAGAGGGGTAGCATGTCCCAAAGAGGGACATACAGGTTTTGAGGAAAAGGACATATAGGTCTTAGGTAAAGCAATTGGTATGCATGTAGTACAACGATATAAAAGTGCTTGTTATGTTCCATAGATAGGGGAAATTCTTGTGATTAGAGCTTGGAGTATGTGTAGAATAGTTTGCAATGAAGCTAAAAATATAGACGAAGCTCAGATTGTAAAAGGCCTTGTAAGCAAGAGTGAGGAGATAAACTTTGTCCTGAAGTCACCCAAGCTAGAGATACTTCATTTGTAGACTCAGGTGGTAGCTTTAGTGAGAAAGGATTAGTTACAGAGAACCTAAAGTTTTGAAATAATTGGGCTAGGGACATAGCTCAGTGGTCTATGCACCTGAGAAATTGGACATGGTGGTGCACACCTGTAATCCCAGCACTGGGAAGGCTGAGACAGGAAGATCGCTAGGAGTCCAAGCTGTGTAGCGAGACCCTCTACCAAAAACATACCTAAATAAAAAGACATAAAAAGAGTTTTGAAATAATGAACATAATTTAGAATTTGTCATGTAAGGTGTTAATGTTTTAGATAATAAAAATGCAGTACCAGGAACATAAGTCTGTTATGATAAAAATATACAATGGGACACTGGCTTATAGGGTAATTGATGAGCAAACTAAAAAGTGGGTGGCCAGTTAAAGACTGGACATACATAAGTAGGCTTGGTAGATAGTCTACTGTTTTACCAAGCAGTAAAACACAGCCGTATGTTGCTTAATGGTAGGATATGTTCTGAGAAATGTTTTTAATGCTTTCATTGTTTTCTGAGTATAAGGGAGAGCCCTTGCTCAAAGTAAGACAGCTACAGCATCACCAGGTGATGTAAGGCTGTAGGCTCTGGTGTTGCCTGCTTGTTTGCCCACTGATTTGCTTTCATACTTTTGCAGCAGGTACGTCCAAGACATCACATCATGAAAGGTTCCATAGCAAGGCTCTTGAAGTGAAAACCAAATGGCTCCTACCAAACTTCTACAATCACAGAGACAAATTTGACACCAAATTCTCCACTTCCCCTCCATTTAGACTGTAGGCTCATCTGTTCAACTGTAATCTCCCATGACTGACCCTAAAACACCTGCAATCAACCACTTTTGGATTCCCAGCCACAGACACTGAAAGGTAACAAAGGCTTATTGTTTTAAGCTTCCAGGTTCTAGATGAATGTTCCTAAGCTATCTCTAATGAATATGGTTGCTGCAGGTTTAAATATCACACTGTTTCTCTGGTGTGAGAAACGAAAATGGTAGGTAAGAACCAAAATGTACCTATTAATACTGGAAAACAAGAAGAAATGTATAATTTGGAGGGGGAACAAAGGCAGGTAGAAGGGGGAAAAAAGAGAGTAGAAGGAAAAAATGGAAACAGAGTTTGTGCAAATGAAGAAGGGCTGAAGGGAGAGGAGATTGGGACAAAAAGAAGAAGAAAGATATATCATGTACAAGTATGAATTCACTATGATGAATGTGATCATTACATATGTCTAAGGTGTACCAGTAAACATTAATTTAGAAAATGAATAGAGTCATTTTTAGGAAGAAATGAATAAAGGAAGAGTTGTTAAATCTGCCAGTAGAAACAAAGTCCAGGAAATCAGGTTAGAGAAGGATATTTAGCCAACTGCTTCCTTATCCCACGTGGTATAAAAGATGAGACTTTTAAAGATGTAAAATAACATGGAGCTAATAAAATCTATTAATTGATTAAAGGAACTCAGGAAATGATCATATTATTGTAAAAGGCTCAAGGCAGCTGGCATTATACTGGATGGAGAAGTAACAAACAAGTTACAAAGCCAAAGAAGTGCAACAATCTTTAGAACAATTTTCAGGGTCAACAATGAACACAGTTATTAACACATGTTATTGGCAACAAGCAAATAATTCAGAAGTCTACTATGATGTAGAGGGAAATACATAACCAAAGGAATCATGGCCTCAAACCAAAAAGGCTAGAACTTTTAAAAGGCCAGAAATGTTGGGGAAAATATTTTTTGAGTATACTTTTTGAATTTGTATTTAATTGAGAAATTGGTTGAAGAATTTCATTGCTAGATGTTTTTAAAGCCCCAAGGCCTTGAGAATGAGGGAAATTGAAAGTGGTGCAGGCTCTGAGAAGAGCATGCTTCTAAATTTCCACTTCAGATGTGATAAAGACAACGGTGGGCAGATGAAAACTCCACAGGAAAGATCTCAGAGCATCTGAGAAATAAGAGAGGCAAGAACAGAAAATTGGAGACTTAACACCAGCCCTATCTTACCACCAGGTAAAAGCACATTTTATAACACCCAATAGAATTTTGATACCACTTTGGCAAATCTCCAATATGTATCTGCTATTCAAGCTTTTCCTAGTTTATTGAAACTTTCCTCCAATTACTGTTATTTATTTTTCTAAATGTATTTAGTACAGGGTCCACAGGATCTCACTACACAGATTGGACTCATAGTGATCCTCCTGTTTTTCAGCTTCTGAAGGGCTGGGATTACAGGTGCATGCCACCATGCCCAGTCTCATTCACCATCTCAGCATGCCCCAGAGGTGGGACCAGCTTGGCAGGCTGGGATCGAACCCTGGTCCCTGTGTCTGCTTATGCAGGTGTTATAATCCTTTGAGCTATCTGGCAGCCTGAAACTTTCCAATTTCTGTCCCACTGATTAGGTTAGGTTTGTGGGAGGGGAGAAGACAGAAAACTCATACTTTCATTTCCTTGTGTTCTGGACAGTGAAGGTTTATGTGGGGATGTCATGTGTAAGGCTGCAAGCACTGTTGGATACAGCCTTGGACTTGGAGATGCAGGCCGTGGCTGGATTTCTTCAGTTGTGGAGTAGGCGATCATGTACCTAGTTCTCTGCAGGTCCACAGGGCTGACTATAGCAGAAAAAAATGCTTTGTATTTATCAACTGTCATTTCATTTCCTTCTTCCTAAGCATAAGCAAGCCCATCTTCATGAGCCTCCTTGGCCATTAGGTAGGACCACATGAACAAGTTCTGGCCAAGGAATTATGAGTAGAAGTGGAATGCTTTCTCTGACTGAGTTAGTTACAAGTTTGTGCCCTCCTGGTGCTTCTCCATCACAGAGGCCAGATTCACACAGCAAAGGTATAGGTTGAATTAGACAAAGGGCCAAAGAGGCTGTTTCAAAACTGTGTTAAGCAATGTTAATTGAAAATTCAAGGACTGGAGTGGCAGCATGAGTTTTCCTGATTGATGTAAATTTATTTTTCTTCACCCTGCACAAGAACAGTAAAAACAACTACTATATGAGTAACACTGATCAATGTAACATCTTTAAAATTCAGGAAGCATCCATCAGATAGAATATAGTTTCACAAATATTTCTTTATAAAAGAGTGTCTTGGATGATGTGTCAATCCATGTGTGTGTCATAATATGATTATGAGTCGATAGTGCCTCTATCGACTGAGCTTTGCACTATACCTCCAAAAATATCCCTCAGATGTGGGGCTAAAAATGTAGATGAATTTCGCAGTAAGGAGAAAGTGCCTGATACCAAACTTCTTTCTATTTAAACAATCGGTGGAATAGCATTTCTGTCATTGACTACCTAATAGTCTTCAGACTATGCAAATCCTTTGCTCTAAGTCTTCTTACTTAGGGTTAGTTTGCTTCAGTGTGCATACGGCAGCACAAAGCTCAGCTAAGAGTTGTGATACCAAGAGGGCAAGACACAATGCTAGTGATTGCTTAATCAGTGAGTTCTCAGTCTCCCTTCTCAAACCAAATTGAAACATGCATCATCTAATAAAAGAGAACAAAATGTTCATGGGTAAAACAGTTTTGATAGCAATTAACTATGTGTGGGCACATGATGAAACCTTCAGGTAGATCATAATTCTGGAAATTAGAGAGCTACACAATTAAATGGATGGACGTCTTTATATATTTTTTCAATACCTACATTTTTATTATCAAAATAATAATTTGAATAGTCAATATGACTGATATTTTATAAGCAGAAATTGCTAAGAACTGAGAGACAATAATTATCCACATACCTTTCCTTGTTTTCTTCTGCAGCACCTTTTCCTGTGCTGTTAGGATAGTCTTAAAAGTGCATTTGAACTCTTTCATTCTTCAAGGTGTGTTGACTCCCTTTCTCTTGCTATTTCCCTTGTCACCAATAAAACTGTTAAGATTTTCCTAAATAAGACCACTATAGACAATTCATTTCTTAAAGGGCATTTAATTTTCACACTAAATGAGTTTTTTAGAGGATGAGAATATAGTTCAAATTATGTAGCAAACATACCTGGAGAAAAGTGAAAGAAATTTACAAGGAGAGAATAAACAAAAGGGAGAAAGGGGAAAGTGAGAGCTTATGGTCTACATAAAGTGCAGAGAAAATGAATGCTAGCTGAATTCCTTGTGATTTTCTTTGTTAAGGAAACATCAATCATCACTATAGGATGTCTTGTGCTTCACACCGCATCCTTAGAAGACATTTTCCCTTCCCCTGAGGCAGTGGTGGCGAACCTATGGCGTGTGTTTTGTTAGCTTTACTTTTAAGATAAAATATGTTAATACATGAATTGCTTTTCCTAAAATAAAATCTCAGTATTCAGGTTTAATTGCAGTGTTGACAGTTTGCAATCAAGAATTGGTTTGGGGGGGATCCTGAATGGACCCGGAGCGCGGGCCCGGCGAGTGAGTGAGATGACCCAGGCCGCAGGATCCTGAACAGACCCAGAGCGCAGGCCCAGTGAGTGGGTGAGACCTGGGGCCGCGGGATCCTGAATAGACCCAGAGCGCAGGCCCGGCGGGTGAGTGAGACGGCCCGGGGCCCTCGGGATCCTGAATAGACCGGGAGCGCAGGCCCGGCGAGTGAGTGAGACAGCCTGACCCAGGCCGCGGGATCCTGGGTAGACCCGGAGCACGGGCCGGCGAGTGAGTGGGACGACCCGGGGCCGCGGGATCCTGAATGGACCCAGAGCGCAGGCCCGGCGAGTGGGTGAGATGACCTGGGGCCCTCAGGATCCTGAGCAGACCCAGAGCGCAGGCCCGGCGAGTGAGTGAGACCCCCAGGGGCCCTTGGGATTCTGAATAGACCCAGAGCGCATGCCCGGGGAGTGAGTGAGACGACCCAGGCCGAGGGAACCTGAACAGACCCAGAGCGCAGGCCC
>NDGM011074710.1:0-16982 GCA_002564305.1 Octomys mimax
AGAGAGAGAGAGAGAGAGACAGAGACGGAGATGGAGATGGAGATGGAGAAATAGAGACAGAGAGAGATCACAGACAGAGAGAGATCTCCTTTGTTCAAAATGTTCTCAAAGATGAGCTGCACTATGAGATGCTCCTAATTGTTCTCCTTCCTTCTCCTCCTACACAGGTGTACTATCTGAATTGCTTTATTTGCATTGAAATTGGGCAATTATTAGAATCATCATCAAGTAACTACAGGGATTCTTATTCTAGGACTCATGATCAACATTTTGAAAACATAAACTCTAATAAAATAAAAATCTATGCATGGCTTGAATGTCTGAGATATTTATTGCCTTCTTCTTCCAGTACTTTTCTGGCTTGGAATTGTGTAATGTATAATGACTTACTTAAATTACTTCCATATTTCATCTGCACATATCATATATCAGAAGTGTAGAAGGACACTGTTATGGTTGTATGGAGCTGTCCCTCTCATAGCCTCATGAGGTCATCCACGGGGCTTTTTTAGAGATGGCTGAATCTAGAGTGTGTGATGTTGGGATTCATTCATGGTGCAATTCTAGTATCCAAAGAACTCAGACTAAGGACATGAGTGCCACCTGCCCAAAGTGGCCTGGATAAGACATAGGGAATAAAAAGAGCTGTGGCCATCCCCTGCTAGCTTTGCTGCCTTCTCCCCATCATAAACTGTCTCTTGGCTGGGATGACGGACTGCTGTGCCACCCCACCTTGCTGTGGCCAAGTATCAACTGAAGCCTCTACAACTGTGAGCCAAATGGACCTTTCCTGCTTTCACTTTGGGGATTGGGTATTTTGTTTCAGCAGAAAGAAAAAGCTAAACAAGATAGACTTTCTCATTTTAACACAATATTCACAATTAAGTGATGCTGGACTTACTCAAGTTTATCTTCCAAATATAGACTTGTATCATTGGGTAAATATTCACTACATTAACAAATTCACACTCAAATATAAGTGTAATAAATTTTGTAGAAATAATGAAAAATATGTCATATTTGAGATTCAAGGCATGGATTTTTCTTAGGTAGCTGCTAGAAAATAGGTACATTGCTATATAAGAAATATAAATATTTAAACTTCCTGTACAACCACACCCAAATAGTCATACACACTCTGCACACTGCTAAAGAACAAACTGTTTTATGTAAGAAAGTTATATGACTCCAATAAGTGAAATTTCATTTAAGTTCTTATTTATAACCCTGAGTAAATCATAAAACTCATAATGCTCATTTTCTTATCATAAAATGAGAACTTACAGGGCTCAGGTAATTTCTTGCAGCCTTCTTTGGTTTAATTTTCTTTGGCTTCATGATGTGTTTTAAATGCATTATAAATTTTTAGTGATTTTATACAGAAGACATCAAAAATGATTTAAATTTTTGCACTGATGTTGATTCAAGGTCATCACCAGGGTATCTCTACAGACTATATCAATTTCTTTAAAACTTTCCTTTCTTATTCTTTGACACCAAATGGCCAAATTGTTGTTTCTAGCATCTCTGAGCTGAGCTTTTTCAGCCTTCACCATTCCCCAATGCTTCTTGTTCATCTGTGCCTTACTTGCTTTGGATTGTGGAAAAACAACATCCCATGGTGCAAATGACAATGTAGTAAGGTACCTCTAGTCATTAAGGCCCTAGATGGAGACAGAAAATAAGAGCATAGCTTTAGATGTCAGCTTGACAACAGCTATTTTAGGTGTCTAGCAACTTTTTTTCATATTTGCCTTTCTACAGCAAAATGGATCACTGGAGAAAAAGTCCCTAAGAAGGCAGTGTAGCAGTAGACATGGATATGCTCGAAGTAAATATACAGTATAGATTGATACCTCACTTGAACACATGAGGTGGCATCTACTAGAAAAATGTAGTGAGAATTTGAATTATTATTGGCATTTCACACCTCGTAGGATAATATGCTAGAATCTTTTAGTTGAGTATTTACTGTGCTTTGTTTTTAGCAATAATGCTATTTATAAAAGCTCAAAATATAGGAATCAGAGAAATATTTTATTTTTACAACTTATAAAATACAGGCAAAAGGAATGAAATAACTTGCCAATGATCACAGAGAGATTATAGATTCAAATATAAAGTTTTGAGTGCAAAGGTATATGCCTGTAATTCCTGCTACCTAAAAGACTGAGACAAGAGGATCATAAGTTTGAGGTCAGCATAAGCAACTTTGTGAGACCCCATTTATAATAAAATTTAATAGCACTGGGTGGGAATAAAGCTTGATAGGACAAAATATACCCAGCATTCATGAAGCCTTGGGTGAAATTTCAGGTTGGAGTAAACAAACAAACAAATGGAAAAGTACTTCCAATTTGTAGTTATGACATATGTGCTGATCAAATTAGCTTCCATTGTAAACCTGAGTTTCTGAATATATATTTTTCATCATATAATGTCTTTTATAATCTAAATGGTTTAAGATATATACACTCATGAAAGCTTAGTTCACATTATTTGCAAACACTCTTTTCTCATCAAGGATTGTCAAAAAGATGATTCTTACTTCTGATACAAATAGTGAACAAGACATATGGTGGACAGTAATATTTCTGTACTACTTCAAACTTAATTTTGATCAAACTTATCAATGCTAATTTCACAGTGTGTCTAATAGGTAAACTAATGTATTAAAATACCAATTCAAAGTACAAAGCTGTTTTTGTGGAGGCAAATCATACGTTAATCTAAATCTGTCAACCAAAATTTTGTCATTGGAATTAGGTTAGTGTTTCAACTCCCAAAATAATAAAATAGAAAGTATTCATCCAATCTCACTAGACATCTATGTATGTTATAGAGAATTAAGACACTAAGCGATAATAATCACTTTCTACCCCCAGTGGTTCTTTAACTAGAAAATCACAAAAGGTGATAAGTTTGAGACGAAAAGGAGCCTTTTACTCAGTAAAGACATTCACACAGCCTCCTGTGCTTAGTATTCCTTCTTTAGCAATGGTCGATGCATACAGCACACACTGAAGTCCTATTTCCTGTGGATGTTGTTCCAGTTGTTTTTGTTATTGTTGTTACAGAGTTTTGTAAACCTTCACAGTATCCTTAACCAGTGAACAGTTATAACCATTCCCTTCTCTTGGTTTCTCTAGGTGTACAAAGTACTATAGATGAGAAAATCAATAAAGCCAATGCTGAGATGATGAATGTTTATAATTTACTCTTATTGCTACTGTGTTACAATAATAACAACACTTAGAAAAGAAAAGTGAGTCTACAAACTGCAGCAAAACCCTATCACCAACTAAATATTTCCTTCATAGTTAAATACTATAACATGTCCATTGCCAACATTTACATTATTGTACATAAATTGCACACATTATATAATTCTTCCACTAAATTCAAAAGGAAATACATAGAATTTAGAGGGAAACATTGGAACTTAATTAGCCAATTGTGTGAATCATTTGTACATTTGATAAAAATAAACAGTAATCATGAATGATTGAGGACAGATTTTCTGCAACTTTCAAAAAACTTCTTATGGATGACATATATGAAACTTAAAATATTCAATTTCACAATATTTTGCGTGGAACATATTAAGAAAACTTCAAATTTTCGTGAAAGGTGAGATAATGTCATATGCATTTGAAGTGTGCCAAGGATTTTTCATCACATTTGAGTATTTCTTTAAGCCTCTAAAGACAATTATTTTCTGCTTTGGGAAAACTGCCACATGATTAAAATAATGGAAATAATCACATTTTTTTCCAGCTGAACATATAGTTTTCTATAGTAACAAGGCAGTCAGAAATCATTTCCCTTGCTAGTACCTAATAACAGATATTTTATTTTTGCACAGTCCCAAGAGATATATTTTTTCTGTTTTAAACATAATGGCATCCCTAATATTTCTATGTTGTTAATGCAAAAGATATTACAATGTGTATTTCATAGCATACACATCCAGACCTTTCTTTCAGGTATTGCCTACTATCTGCTAAAATATACGTGAGTGGAGCTGCTCTGCACAGCAGCACACCCAGACTGAAACTGTATCACTTGCTGCTGCTCAGGGTCACACATAAGGTCCAATCCTAGCTGCTGTACCAAGCTCATTTATGTTTGCATAGTGACATTCGTTCACTTTCATTCTTAAAAACACAATTTGTTTTGTTGTTTAACACAGATTTTGCTTTTTCCTTTCACTCCTTATCAAAGGGCAACCAAATGGTATGTGGTAGAATCAGAAATTTTAATTGGCAAACTCAGCAGTAACACAGCCAGTCATATTTCATGTATTTCAACTTTAAGACAAATGATTTCATATAAGGAGATAATCTATAATTTAATTTTCCTCAGCATTTTCAAGTATAATTAGCACTCTTCCACATATCAATGAGCCAAACATGTTTTCATATATGTATATGGCATGAGACACTTACCACAGTCAAGCCATTAAACATATACATCCTGTGATGGATTAACAACTGGTGGTTAATTTGCAACATTCAGGTGAAATGAAACAATGTGGTGCTGGGTGTGCAAGGTCCACATGAAGATTCTTGCCAAAAGAATAAAAAGAACTGGAGCTGTGGGAGCAGTTGGTTCTCTTGGGACTGTTGGTTAGTTCTCCTGGGGTTGTCAGTTCTCCTGAGGATCTTGTCATGCTGGCTATCCTGATGTGAACCTGGCTGCTCTCATCATTGAAGGAGCTTGGTACCTGTAATCACTGAGAATGGTTTCAGTTCAAGTTGAGGTGGCTCTGGTCCTTACTATGAGCAACCTTCATAGTTCTAGATGAGAAGATGGTGCACTGTTCAGTGTCCTGGAGAAGCTTGTGCAGGATTTCATGCTATGGACTCGGCTGCTCTCATTGTTGGAAAATCTTGGAATTTCATTATCTTGAGAATAAATGTGGTACATTTAGCAGGGAACCTTTGTCCTTTGGATGTCACTTTCTGGCTCCAGTGCAGATCCCTTAGTCTGCTAGTGGAGATCCTTCATTCCACTGGCAAAGAATTTCTATCTTACACTACTGAACTTTGGGCCTTCCCAGCATAAGTCAATAAAATAGACTTGCATAAGATCTTGCTGTGTGTTCTAGGTCTTCAGCTGAATGCATGTAGGACATTGCTATGGGACCCAGGCCCTTAGCTGGATTCTTTTGGTCTTTAGAGTGTGGTCAGATTCCCTACACTTTCTTTGTATGTGTTTGAAGGATCATTATAAAATAATCCTACAAATTATGTGCCCCTTATTGTTTACCTTGAAATCCCTAATACAATATTTGCTTTCAAACAGCATATGCTCTGTGTATGTCTACTTTTCAAGGGCAGACATTTAAGATCTACTCTTAAACAGTTCAGGTATGTAATGTAAGATAACAGTAGTCATTCAAAGTATGTTCAACCCCAGAAATTATTAATTCTATAAGTGAAAGTTACACACTTTGACCAACATTTCCTTATTTCTTTCATCTATCCTCTGCCTCTGATAATGTTCTAATTTCTTTAGTTATGCATAACTTGTAAAAATTCCATTTATAAGTAAAGTTATATAATGTTTTTCTGTCTGATTTTTAGGAAAATATCCTTCATGCTCATTGATGTTGACAAATGCAGAATTTCTTCATATATTTATGACTGAATACATTTCTTTATGTGGTGATGACTGAATAAATTAACATATACACATATGTATACACACCATTTTCTTTATTCATTAATACACTGATGGACAATTTGTTTGATATCTTTATTATTGGGAATGATGTTTCAAGGAACATGAAAGTGTGGTTACTTTTTATATTTATTTAATCTCTTTTGGATGAATTATGTGGTACTTTCAATTTTAATTTGAGGAAAAAACCTACATTACTCTACATAATACATAATAGTTGTACTAATTAATTTTCCACAAATATTTAACAACTTTCCCCTCTTTTTCAGACCATCATTAATATTGTTATCACTCGTCTTTTTGGAATAACCAGCTTAACAAGTGGGGAGTTATGTCTCATTGTGGTTTTTAATTTGCACTTAAGATTAGGACATTTCCATGCACCTGTTTGGCTCTTATATGTGTTCTTTAGAGATAGGTCTTTGACTATTTTGTTATGAGGTGGTTATTTGAATATTATTTTCTATCATTGGGTTGACATATTAATGTATGTTGAATATTAATACCTTGTCACACCTACTGCTTGCAAATATTTCCCTTCATTCTATTGTTTATTCACTGTTTTTAGTACCTTTGAGGTACTGAAGATTTTTAACGCATTCTGAGTTCTCTGTTTGTCTTTCTACTGCCCATACTTTTAGTGTCATTTCCACAAATATTGCAAAAACTAATGTCATGGAGTTTTCCCCTTCACAATATTTACTTCCAGGAGTTTCACATTTTCAAGCTTTGTCTTTTAAGTTCTCTCCATTTCAATTGATATTTTAATATATTTCTAGGTTAAGATCCAGTTTCTTTATTTTGCATGTCAATAAACAGTTTTCCTATCATTACCAAAAAGAATATCTATTTGTCATTGTATATATTCGCCAACTTTAACAAGCATGACTTGGCCACATATGTGTATGTTTCTATCTTGTTCTATAGGTCCATGTGTCGGCAGTTATTCCAATATTCTGCTATTTTTATTGCTAAGAATTTTTTTTTTCGGAACTGGGGATTGAACTCAGGCCCTTGTGCTTGCCAGGAAAGTGCTTATTCCACTGAGCCATCTCCCCGGCCCTACTAAGAATTTATAACATCATGAAATATGTTTTCTGCTTTGTTTTTATGCAAGATAATGTCCTTTCTAATAGTTTAATATGTATTTTAAGATTTTTCTAATAGTTTAATATGTATTTTAAGATTCTATTTCTAATTCTATGAAACATGCTACTGGAATTTTGGTTGCAATTCACTAGATCTGTAGAAATTTTTGGTAGTATGGCTATCTATTAACATTGCAAATACATGAATGCAGAATATCTTTCAATTTATATGTTTATTTTTCAGTCTTTTCATTAATGTGTTGTTTTCAGTAAGTCAAACTTTCTCTTCTTTTGTTAATTTTACTCCAATGTACTTTATTCATCTGGATGATTGTAAAATGAGAATATATTCATAATTTCTTTCCTGACAGATCACAGTTACATATAAAAGGACAACTAACTTTTGTTTGTTTGGTTGGTTGTTTTCTTTCTTTCTTTGCTTTTTTGAAAGAGGGTCTCACTACATGACAACTGCTTTTATATGCTGATCACTTTTATTAGAGATAATTTCATACACTGCCAATAGAAATATTTTCTATTTACATTTCTTACCTAATTGATATGACTAAGAGTTACAGAGCTATGTTAATTTGAAATGGCAAGAATGGGAATCCTTGTTTTTCTCCTAATCACAGAGATGTGACATTTTCACAATTCATTTTGATATTAGATAAGCATTGGATATATATCATTTTCATCAAATTGAGATTGATTTCTTATATATTTAAATTGTTGAAATTTTCTCATAGAAGAATGACGAATTAAAGTTATTTATAAATCTACTCAGATTATCATGTAAATTTTATCTATTTTCCTGTTAATATCGTAATTGTTTATTACTATACTTGTGTTTTAGAAATCCTTACATTATGGAATTAAAATATACTAATTATCATCTGATAAGTAGGTGATCTGCTTCATGAACCATTGAAATCATTTTTATTTTCTTATTTTCATTTTTTATTATTGTCTCTTTAAGACAGGACTTTATTATGTAGGTAAGGCTGGCCTTGAACTCACTTTGTAACCTAGCCTGGCCTAAAACTCACAGCAATCCTCCTACATCAGCCTTCTGATGAAATCACTTTTTAATACATTGGAAACATTTTTGTCTGACTTTGGTACTAGCTTCATAAAATTAGTTTGAAAACTGTCCTTCTTATTTAAGCTTTCAGAAGTGTTTTAAAAGATTGGAATTAATTTTACTTTATATGCTTGCTAAAATGTACTGATAATGCTGTAGGCTCACTCCCTACATGTCTGATGAGAAGATTTTACATTTACACATATCATCCTCTGTATACAAATGTGAAGTTCTGATACAACTCTGTAGAATTAATTACACCCGAGCAGATGGGTGTTAATATATACTAAACCAGATTGTAAGATGTTAGACTATGTCCATATAAGAGAGACAAAGACACACAAAGTGCATTAAAGGCCTCAACTGCTCATTTTTAGCAATTAGCCTTTGGAAACAAATAGGCTGTGTCAGTGCAGGCATTAATAAAGCTTTTTTGATGGGGGGAGAAGGCCTGGGTGTCTCACCTCTACATGAAAATTAAGCAGTATTTCTGGTTATGGTCAGGATTTGAGAATGATGTATTTCCACCTCCTTTATTGCTGAAGTCTGCATGTCAGAGCACTGGGAGATGCAATTTGCCTGGTGCCATTGGACTTTTGATCCATTGTAAAGGTTGGCGCACCTTGATGTGCCTCTAACTGCTGGGGTAAGAGCTCTGAACACACAACAGAATCCTGAGGTCCAGGAACTAGTTCAAGGAATTCCACTCACCAGTTTTGTTAAACCTGGGTTCAGTTTGGTAATCCTGCTTTTAAAGAAGCAGAAGATGAGACTGATCATTTCCAAGTGTTGCTTGAGTAAATCTAATTGTGGCTGAATCCAAACCTGTTGGAAACTGGGCCATGGACTGGATTACTGGAGCTGCTCCAGAGTTCTATGAAGAATGAAACAGCAGCCCAAAGGCACTGGACACTGGGCAGTGGGCAGTGGGTTGCAGTCCTTGTGTGTATGCTTGTGAATGACAAGATGGCAACAGATCACAAAGATAAGGGTGAAGAGAGGGAACCAGAAGGTCCATCAGTGCTAAGAGGTACCTGAAACATCTCTTGCAGTAGAGTTGCCAAAGATTGAGGAAGTGAGTGTGTTTCCATTCCAATTAAAACCATTCCTTCCTCTTCTCTCTTTTGTGCATGAAAGTTTTCTGTTAGGGGGAAGAAATGGGTAGAAAACAGAATAAGCTGACTCCCCCAGAATATATGTTAAAGAATTTTAAAGAGGGATGCTCAAGTTACTATGGTGTTATGCTGACTCTTAGAGAGTTCTAGACTTTCAGTGAAATTAATTGGCTGTCTTTTGGGGTGGGATGGTCCACTGAAGGCTCACTCCAGATAGAGGATAATTAAGTGTTCAGAATTGTTGCAGGGGACCCCTATCCACCATTATAACCAATTTCCTTACATTGACTGTTGGTAAGACTTTGTCTTGTCTTGGCCGTGTTAGCTGAACACTTGCATTGGGGAGAACTGTAGAGTGGTGATGGCTACATTAATAACAGATGCCTCCAAATGTCCATCCAGAAAATCAGAAGAAGTCTCACCTCCACATGTCCTATAGGAGTCATCACTGCTACTGCTATCTGTGGCCCCAACAGATCATCCAGATCTGGAAGATCATCCAGAGCCAGTCATCCTACCTCCAGGGAAGTTTCCACTCTCCCAACAAGGGCTGAGGGCTCCATGGAGACTCCTACAATGGCAGCCTCCTCTGGGATATCCACTCAGACTTCCTGCACACCTATGGGTGCTCTGAGTGAGCCCCTCCAGCAGTCCAACCCTCAGACCCTGTCAAGGTGCTATGCAGATGCCAGTTTGTGAGACTCAAGGACTCATTTACTATGATGCACAGGGGTATTTCCAAGGAGAGGAATCCTTCACCACTACTGACCTCCTTAATTGAAAGAATCATAAGCTTCACATAATGAGAAACTGTAGGCAATGACTGAGTTGGTACAGTCCATTATTCTGACTCACCAGCCCATATGGCCTGACTGAGGGCAACTCTTCCTAATCTGCTTCAACAATGTGTAATACCAGTGGTTACTTACACTGCCTTAGCATGGTTGGAGAAAGGGGAAATGAAGTGCTGCTGATGAAGTGGTGGATCTCCAGGCTTATGCCTATGACCAACTCACAGAAGCTCATCAATGATACCCAAATATGTAAAGAGAGCTTCAATCACATGGTACCAGAAGACCATTCTACAAAAGATAGGTAAAGGAAGAAAAAGGACCATGAACAGGAGCAAAGCATTGGAGCCATTCTAGGGACAGAAAAATATCCTAGACAACTGTACAAAAGGCTATGCAAAGTGTTCCATCTATACATCCCCTTTGATCTGGAAGCTGCTGAGAAACATTGAATGGTGAATGTGACATTCGCGAGCCATGTTCAAGGAAATAGCAGACATAAGTCACAGAAAATTGTGAGTTTTGCTGGAATGAATGTCAATCAGTTTTTAGAAGTTGCAACCAAGGTGATAGTCAGTAGAGACCAGGAGGCTCACTTGGGGGAGTGTTTCAAGATGAAGAAGAAGGTAGACTTGTTCGCAGCTTTCCTAGCTAAATTACTGAAGCAGTTCTGTAAGGATAGACCCACAAGCAAAGCATGAGGCCTTTAAATGGAAAGAACACGGCTCTGGATTCAAAGTTTAAATGACATGTACTTAACCTCCTAGAAGTTCAAAAACTCATTTGTCCCCTTTTGAAGATGCCCTCACAGAAGACATTGCTAGTTTCCCAATATAAAATATTACTACATTATTATTACTATTATATTAATGACACAAAAGTTTCCTATTGGAGGAGGCTGAGAGATGGCTCAGTAGAATAAGCACTTCCCTGGCAAGCACAAGGGCCTGAGTGCAATCCCTGGTTCTACAAAAAAAAAAAAGTTCCTATTGGAAAGACAAAAAAAATCTCTGCTACAATATTTGGCAGAAAATGCTGAGGAGAAAGAAACTCCACAAATGTCTTGGAGCTTCTGGCTGCTGTAAGAGCTGGAACCTTGAGTTCAAACCAATGATGCTTGCTCAGGCTGTCAGCCTCTGACAGTGCCCTGTGGCCACCTGTGCAAGAGCCTGGATTCATTTGCTGAAGGCTGCCCTGACCTCTTTGCTGAAGGCTGTCCTGTCATCTTTTCTGTCATGCCCTAATAGCCACTGTCCTGATCAAGAAAGCTGACAAGCTCACTTGAGGCTATGACCCAACCCTCCAGGTGCCACATGCTGTATGAGATTGCCTTAATATCTGTGGACCACTGAAATCTGACACTTACTTGCCCATCAAACTGGGTCCATCAGACCATGACTGAAAAATACCCTCCCCTGACAGATGCTGAATGCATCCTGTTTACAAATGGAAGTAGATCTGTTAGAAATGGAGTCTGACAGACTAACTATGCTGTGGTCATCTTGGACAATTATTTTGGCCAAAGCTCTCCTGCTACAGCTTCCTGTTGCTGTTTGGAAACCTGCCACTAGTGATGTCAAAATCTGACTCCTAAGCCTTTTCCTGGGATCGAACTGACTGAAAATTCAACACCAACCAGAAAAACTACCAGGTACTCCTGGAAAACCAAAGCCAGACCTGCCCTTGCACTTGGTGTGCAAGCTGAAGCCACAGCTCTGGTACACTGATCCTTCCAGCCAGCTCAGGCTGCCTCATCTGTGTCTCTGACCCCATGTTCCACCAGAAGACATCTGTTGGTGTTCAGGTGCATCTTCTCAGGTTGAGCTGAGGCATTCTTTACCCAAACTGAGAGGGCAACAGAACTGTATAGGTCATGCTGTGAAAAAGTGTCCTTATATATAGCCTAAGTTTGGCTATTAGCATCAACAATTGGCCTGCATTTGTAACAGAGATAATTGAAAACTGGCAGCATCATACAACATATATGCCCCAAAGTTCTTAAGAATTTAAAGGAATAAAACATGGCCTTATAGGAACAGCTTGCAACGAGTTCCATAAAGTTTAGCTAAACACCAGCTATACCTGTAGACATTCCTGCACACACCCAGATGCATATTAACAGTTCTTAAAATTCAGCCTTACATCCATTATTCCAGAGTCTTAGTAAATTTTTATGCCTTTTAAGGCTACTTGCTATGGTCTTTGCTTCTCTGACATGCTGCTAGCTGTGGCTTTTGCTTAACTCTATAGACAATTAGTCAAAACCTGACCAAGATTTGATGAGTGTCCAAGGCACATTGAACACACTCCTAGATCAGATTAACTCACCACCTGTTCAGAGTAATGCTACACACAGTCAAAAATTATGGCTCTTCTTAAAAGCAATTTAGGGAAAGATCTCTAGTAAAGCATTCTCAGGGGCCTTGGCAAGGGCCCATTTTAGGATCACTGACAACCCTAATGTTACTGCTTTTAGCTGGGACTTGTCTCAGAAGACCACATATAATATGGCCAACAAAGAAACCAAAAGAAAGAGGAAATGTAGCAGAAATATCCTTCCCTATGCACACACACCAGTCTACTTTAATATTCCAACTGATAATTCCTATTGCACTTCTGATAGGTTCTGTGTTGTAAAATAGCTGATCGCTGTGATAAATATGCTAAGAACCAATCAAATGCAGTCAACCACTCTTACCTCTGTAATTTTCCCTTGAAAGCCCTTGACAAATCTCCATCTCCAGACCTTTAAAGCCTGAAATTTTGAGCGTCACTTGATTCCCTGTTCAGTATCTTTAAATGCTATATCAATTTGCTTCCAAATACTTTCTTCTTTCAATGTTTCTGTTGCTCTTAAATTTTGTTTCAGCCATGAGAGAAAATTAACTAAAATAGTGGGTAAAAAGTGGAATGTCCAGCACAACTGAATCTTCTCTGGAGGGGACCATTCATTGTTATATCCTCTTTCACTGCAGTAAGAGTGAACGAGATAGTCTTATGGATTCACTACAGTAGATTAAAGCCAGTGGCTCAAGGCTGAAAGTGTGCCTGATGTATCAGCACATTGTAAACTGGCAATCTAGAAGAAGTAGACCACAACACTGAGAGAACCATTGAAAGAGGACAGTTCTACTATAGGCACTCCAGGGACTGACTAGTCTATTTATGGGAGAAACCTGAGGACAATGCTGAGTGGCAACACCACATACACTGCATCCTTTTTGTGACTATCTATAATGTCCTGCCACCCCTTGCTCTTAACGATATGTGAGTTTCTATTGTTGCTTTTTGTTATGGCCTTGTCTGAGACTGCTCCAACCAACAGGAAATATGGCAACAGATACCTTTTAGCCCTCACTCTTCTCTTGTGGGTAGGATTTTTGGCTGTAGTGGCTGTTTTTATTAGGTTCCCTTTTGGTGAATCTGAGTTCCCCATCATGTAATATGCATGTTCCCCTAAACAGGTCAGGGCAGGGAGTAACAGACTTTACCAAATCCACTTTACATGTTTTGAGAAAACTCAAGGAGCCTGCATACATAATAAGGCCATCTATTTTTTCAACATGAAAATCAGTAAACATATTTCAACTCAAAGTGCTTCCCTACTGAGGAGTTTTAAGTCCAAAACTCCCAACCCAAAGAACCATTAATTGAAAAAATACAAATCCATGTCTGCCAATATTAGTATTCTTTGGTGTTATGTGCAAAAATTAGGAAAAACCCTTGATACTCCTAAAATGTAGAATGTAATCATGGGAATAAGAATACAGGCTCAATGATAAGTATATGTGTGAATAGCCCTCATCTCTATCTGCCTTCCATGGTCACTGTGGAGTTGATTGCCTTTATTGGACCTGTCTCTTGGGCCACTTGGAAGAGTAAAAATAAAGTGACAGTCCTCCAAAAGGAAGCTGCCATTTTTTGCTGTGAATTGGGAACCTATAACATCATTAATTTTACAATCTTTAGTCCAGAACACCTAGTATGAGAAAATGCCCTGTGGATTATTGTATGACTGACTTCAAGTAAGGAATATACTACATTTCAAGAGGGTAATTACTGTCTGAGTGGCCACATCTCATCAGAGTTTTCACCACTAATTTTAGGAGAAAATAATTAAGTTGCTCCCATCTACTCTCAGCCTCAACAAAATGTTTATTTTTAGCCCTAGCAGAGACCATGATGCAGACTCTGAAGGTCTCTTCTTGTATGCATGTGTGGGTACCAACAAGAATCATCATGAGCTACAAGAAACTAGACAATTAGATCTCCATGATCCTTACACTGCCACTGTATAGCACCCATTCAACCTCAGGGGTTTGGCTTCTCAAGGCCCCAATAACTAGAAGAAACTGTCTTAGATGGTGGGCAATATGATTTAACATCTCTGTAGTGAGTCTGACATGTCTGGGTCATAACTCCTGCAACCAAACCAGGAAGGCCCCAAGGTGGGAGCCCACTGACTCCTTTGAATCAAACTGTTACTCCTTGTCCAATACTTTTTATCTAATGGGGTGCCTGGACAATGTCTTCAAACATCACATAGCAAGCAACAGAAGGACTGTATTATATCTGTAGAAGAACTATAAATGCTGTACTTCTCCCAATCTGGTCTGTGGAAACTGTAACTAACAAAACTGCCAAAGCTCTTAACTTGTTAGCTAAACAACAGATGAAATGTCCCCTGCTACCTATCAAAATCCCTTGACCTCAGATTATCTGCTTGTTTCTGAGACAAGGTCTAGTGGGACATTTAACCTAAAGAACTGCTGTCTGCCAATAGATTATGACAGAGAGGTCATAAAGGAGATGACAGACGGAAAGAAGAAAATTTCTCATGTTCTAACCCAAACCTGGAAAGTTTAGAACACTGGAGAACTGTTTAAGGGAATGGTTTTCAACTCTTGAAGGATTCCAAACCCTCATAGATACTATGGTACTGAATTTATGAACTTGTTTGATCCTGTCTTGCCTGATTTCTTTGGTTATAAATGTTGCCTCCAACCTCATTGAGACAAGACTTGAAAGAAAATTGGCCACACACTTGATGAAATTATTGTGAATATAATGCTCTGAACCAAGATTATATTCTTTGACCCAAAATAGAATGCAGTTTGTACAACAAACAGAGGAATGTGGTAGTATCCCTGTGGATGTGTTGGTGCAGAAATTTTCTTTTTCATATTTATTTATTTATTTATTTTAGTGAGAAAAAAATATATATTTACAATTAGCCAGTTGTACTCAGTTAAGATGATCCCAATTTTTGTTTTTGGCAATGCATCATAATCAGGAGCCAGTCAAACATATGCCTTCCCTCTCCATCAGGCCTGATTAGGGTATTGACCTTGGCAATATTGATGTCATAGAGCTTTTTTACAGCTTGTTTGATTTGGTGCTTATTGGCTTTGACATCCACAGTGAACACAACTGTGTTGTTGTCCTGGATCTTTTTCATGGCTGACTCTATGGTCGGGGGAACTTGATGATGGTGTAGTGGTTAATCTTGTTTCTCCTGGGGATGCTCTTCTGAGGAAATTTGGGCTGTCTCCAGAGCTTCAGTGTCTTGGGACAGTGGAAGGTGGGTGGTGTTTTTATCTTCTTTTTGTGGCTATGGGTGTCTTTTAGTGTGGCCTTCTTGGCCTTCAAAGCTTTGCTTTGACTTCAGCTTTGGGAGAAACGGAAACTTCCTTCTACACCTTCAATGCTGTCTTGGTAAGAAAGCCTTTTTTTATTTTGAAGACAGAAAAATAAATGCAAAATTTCAAACTAAGATGTTAGGAAATTAGCAATGATAATTATATTGCACATTTCTATCTTCCTAATAGTTGCTCAAATTACCAGATATAGGCATATAAAATTGATGTAATAATAGAAACATTAAATTTTCCTTTCAAGGAACTAACAGAAATCAGGGTTACAATTATCTTAGCTGATATAAACCTATGTACAAGCATTTTTTTTTACTTCTGATGTAACTCTGTAACATAAACCATACCTAACCCAGATTTGTAGATGTTAATGGATACCCAACAAGACTGATGTTAATGTTTGCCCACATAAGGAGGCAAGAAACAAAAACTGTAAAGAAGGGTGCAACTGAACCATATTTGGATAACAGTCTTAGGATAGAAATATGCTGAGCCAGTGCTGGTATGAACAAACTTACTGGGAAAAAGGCAGAGATGTCCCATTTCCCTGAATGGAAGATCCTACAGCATTTTAACAATGAAAGATTCCTTTGAAGTCTGTTATTTGTTAATTCTATGCTCTTTCTCATTGTATATCTATTCAGATTTTCCATTTATTTATGATTCAGTTGATATTTTTGATGCTTTTAGAAGTGTATCCATTTATTGTAAGTAATCCATCCTACAGTACATAGATGTTTTATAATCTTTTGTGTTCCTTTTTATTTTTATTGAAACTTGAATTTTTTCCAGTTTTCATTTGTGATTTTATTTGAGTCTTCTTTTTTTTCTTGGTTATTCTAGCTAAACTTTTACTTGTTTCTTCTTTTTTCTTTTCTTTTTCTTTTTCTTGTATTTTGGGGATGGGCCTACAGAGTGTTCAGGGTCTCACTATTAGAATGGATTCACAGTGATCCACCTGTTTACACCTCCCAAGAGCTGGAATAACAGGCAGGTGCCACCAGGTGAATCTCAACTGCCCTCTCAGTGCACCCCAGGGGCCCAGGATGAAACTCTGGCCCCTACATCTGCTTACAGGAGCTTTAATCTGCTGAGCTATTTGGCTGGACCTTATTATTTTTTTTAATTCTCCATTTTGTTAATTTTTTCAATAGGTTTTTCCAGTAAGATTTTTATTTTTAAATTTTTCTATATTATTATGTTTTTCTTTCTGTTAAATTTGAGATTTAGGACCAGGGAGATAGCTCATTGGAACAAGTTCCTGAGTTTAATTCCTAGTTGCACAAAGAGAGAGAGAGAGAGACAGAGAGAGAGAGAGAGAGAGAGAGACTTAATTAAATATTTTTTCAATTCTTTAATCCCTTGAACATTGCTTACTTTCATATTTATAGATTTTCCAATTTCTTTCTTTTTTTGTTGTCGTTTTTTTCATAATTTTATTGATAAACAAATAGAAATAAGAGTTTCAAATCAAATCACTAGGTCAGTTTCATTGATTAACAAAATGCATACATTCTTCTTAGTGGTTAATTGCTGTACAAGAAGTGGACTTGAGATCCTATTTACAA
>NDGM011074719.1:0-15749 GCA_002564305.1 Octomys mimax
GAATTTGTTGACTTGAGCCTTTTACAGCTCAGCATATTAATATGGCTTTACTTTTTATACCTCTTAACTCATTTCATACATCCTAGTTTTTTTTTTTTTTCTTATACCAGAAATCAGTCTCGACCTTGAGTATGTCAGGCAGGCGCTGAGCTACGTCCTCTGCTGTACATCCTAGTTTGAACACTATATTTTGTCTTCCAGTGCATTAGTGTAAATTCTCCAGATACAGATACATAGAATAGTCAGAAGCACTTATGCAGTGGATGATTTTTCACATTAGCTCTAGATTTAGACAAAAAGATAAATTTATATTCTTGTATCTTATGTCACTTTTCTTAATTATTTTAGTTATGGTTTTATGTTGCATTTGTAAAAGATGAATTAATTTATTTTTATGTTCAAATATCTTTTCTCCATTTTGAGGAGAGAGTACTGATTTTCTGATGCATCTGTGTAACTCCGGTTTTGGCTGAAGGCTGCTTTGTAGCGCCTGCCATTCAGGCTACATCATCCTTGCATGTGGGTGGTCGCATGCATTACATTTTTCTCACCCAAATTGCCCTGTGTCAGTATTTTTTAAGTTTAGCTTTGTCACTGTATCTCTTAGTTTTGGGGCTGTTCTTTCTGTTGCATTTGTATTTAAACAGAAGAAAAAGAGGTTGCACCATTACTAGAAGGGCAAGGAAGGCAAGGAAATGAACTGTCATTCATTGTTTCTTTTTTCTTTTAAGTGTCTTCTCCCAAATGATAGAAATAAGGGCTGGCCAGCTAGCTCAGCAGATTAAAATGCCTGCTTAGGCAGACGCAGGAACCAGGTTTGATCACCAGCGTGCCTTGCTGGCCCCGCCCCCGAGGCTCGTGAGAGGGTACTGAGATTGGGCGTGGTGGCGCAGGTCTGTAATCCCAGTGCTTGGCAGGCTGAAAACGGTATCACTTGAGTCCCATGTTTGTAGTGAGACCCTGTAGATCCTGTACTAAATACATTAAAAAAGCCAAATGATAGAAATACTTGGATAGTGACATGTAGAAAAACAGGCAAAATTTATCTTCTTGTGTCTCAAGTAGAAAAAAATGAAGTATACTTTACAAATTAGTAGCTTCTCAATCAGCCCTGACTTGGAAATTTATGGTAAAATAAATGAAAATATTTCCATCTTTCATTTTTTTCAGTAAATTCTTTTTTGATGTAAAATAAATTAATCCAAAATCATTTGCGAAAAAAAACAAAAGCATTTGCATTTTCTGTGTATAGATATAAAAATAATTTTCTTACTCATTTAGATTTTTTTTTTTTCCCGGAACCAGGGATTGAACTCAGACCTTTGTGCTTGCCAGAGAAGCGCTTATTCCACTGAGCCATCTCCCCAGCCCTTTCTTACTCATTTAGGATAAAATGATTTCCTTATTCATTGGAGAGTCTTTCTTTTATTGTTCAAAGCTCAGCACAGGGTATTTGAGGGAGTGAAGAGGTCTAGAATTTCTAGGAGTAGCGAAGGTACAGTATACACTCAGTGCTGCCTCTCCTCTGCTAGAAATGCGCTGGCTACTGGTGGAGCCCCCAAGAGGGATCTATCCTACAGTGATGTTGCAGAAAGGCTTTGGAGGGAAGATGGCATTTGAACTAGGCCTTGAAGGAAAATGATTTTTGGTTAAGCGGCACTTCTGCAAATAAACTGTTATCTCCAGTATCAGGTGAGAAGGAACATCGTGTACAAATGTCTGTAAGAACTGAAGTAGAAAATGCTTTGTAGGTAAATAAGTATTTTAGGAAAAAGAAAATAGGAAAACATTGTAGCTGAAAGTGATCAGGTTTATGAGGCATTTTAAGTGTGACATCTTTCTATATTAGAACAGTAGAGGCAATCTGTATTCACATTTAGTTTGTTAACATTAAAAAATTCCTTTCGCACTACATTTTTTTGGTACTGGGAATTCAGATCAGGACCTTGCGCTTCTAGGCAGGCGCTGCGCTGCTGAGCTGTACCACCAGTCACTTCCCACTGCTTTTAAAACTTACCCAGTTAAAAATTATATAATATAATCATGGAAAATGACAGATTGTGAGTTTTTTATGTCTTTAAAGTTAAGTTTCTCCAATAGATCTTAGAGCAGATTTCCTGACTTCAAAATATTTTTATCACAAAAATATTTTTTTCCTTAAAATTAGCATTCAGATTCTTACAGTAGGCCAAATAAGGTAACATACTGGTCTTGTTACATTTATTTTTGGCAGGATGGTCTCTCCATCATATTAACTGGATGAAACCTATTTGCAGTGATTCCCAGTTGGTCACTTTCCTAGAAGTGTAGCATCTTTATTCCTTTTTATGTAACCATATGTAAGCGTCCTCATGTAAGAAGCATGCCAGTGCATGGAATAACCTTGATGCGCTGCTCTACAGTGTAGCATATGCCACATTCGTCAGTTCTTTAGCCAAGCACTGTGAAAGTTAATACTTACTTTAAGACCTTATTTTTAACATTAGGCTGTCAGAGGAGTTAGGTTGCCTTCTTCGTGTGGGATGCTGAGATACAAGCCGGGACCTCATGCATGCTGAGCACACAATCTGCCCTGAGCCGTAGCCCAGACCTTGAAAATGGATAACCTTGACTCAGTTTTGGACAAAAGAATTTGTATGTGTGCATGAATTATGAATGAATAAGTAAATAAATACCTTTTGAAAGTTTGCAGAATCATTTTTAAGCATGTGTATTTCTAATAATGCATTTGGACAATGGGTATTGAAAGTCTAGATTATCTAAAATGTCTCAACTGGGGATGTTTAAGCATATGATGGCTTTAATGAAGGTGGTAGATCACGATGACTAGCCTTCCCTCTTCCTGTCATGTGTACTATGAAAATGGAAAATTACTAGATTACCTGAGGAATTAATGGAAGGTAGAGGCTGTCTGCTCTTCCGTGTGCACAGCCTCACAGTACTTGGTCCACAGCTCTTCACAGCATCTGCTGAGTTACTATTTAAGTCATCTGGCATCTCGCATATGGTTACTTCTGTTGCTAGTAACTAAGTAAAGAATACATCTCTACAATGCCTATCAAAGATCCAAAATGCAAAATAAGGTATGTAAAGTCAGATTTAATTCAGAGTATAGTGATTTTTCCCTTCTTTGAGTTTTTGTTAAAATTAGCTAATAAAAGGAAACTGTACACAAGATGGAAAATATGAAATATCGTTTGGTCTTTCCATCTGAATATTAACGAAAGGTTGTTCTTATCTTCATTCACGGTGACCTTTTCCTTTGCTTTCCTACTTTTGCTTTATGAGTTTTGAGGAATAATTTTTCCAAGAAGAAGACTTTCTTGGTTGGCTCCTATAAGTCACATTAATGTGGAAAATTTGCAAATATTTGAAGAAAAACGAAAAGGTGAATACTCACAATTTTGTCAGTGTGAAATGTAAATTATTTGGTGTGTGTTCTCAGTAGATGGGTTTTGCTGTCTTGGGTCATACCGAATGACAGTTTTATGCTTTGCTTTCCGCTTATTGTAATAGCAAGAACTATTTCAATTTCAGACCAAAAATTAGAAAGAGCAGAGTTTATTAATAAAGCCAGCCATTGGCCCCTTCCCGTGTTACAGTCTGAAATCCAGCCGGCGTCTGAACGTGCTTCCCTGATCCTTACAGATCAGAAGCACGTCTGGCCGTATTTTTAGTTCATCTCTGCCTAAATACCTTCTTGGTTTCCATGGCAATGGGATTCTTTGTAATTCTGTAATTTCTCCTATGTTTACAACATCTTAAGGGTAGGGAAGGCTAAACTAGAGCTGCTTTTGCTAAAATCAGATTAATCCACTTGAGAGCCACCACTGCCTTCATTGTAGCAGTTGCTCTGTTTCCCATTTGAAAAGTTTTATTTCTTTATGGGGCTGAGTATTCCGCGGCTTACGACATGGTGTTTGCAAGGTGAAGACATTTTGATTCACTTGATTATGTCTGTGACCTCATTTACTGTATTTTAACATTATTTTAAGATGATTTTAAATACAAAGTAAGCTACAGATTTAATTTTCTCTTTTATGTGGTAGGTTTTTATTTGATGATGGGATAGGTTTAGATTTTAATGTGTAACCAAAAGCCAAACTATTTTGTCTACATTTCTCTTGTGTTAATCTGAGTAAGAGAATATTTTGCTTGTTTTTAAGTGATATATGTGCATCTTGCAGCTTTCCACCTTTTTTTATTATTAATGGGTAAATATGTTAAGATTTTCTTTAGTGGACCTGGAAAGATACTGATACTACTGTTTGTTCTCAATTTAAATAACACAGTGAAAGATACTTGGTCTCCACAAGGATTTATTTTTAATGCCAAACATTTGTCAAGTAAGAACTAGAGGAAATTGAGTTCATGCTGCTACCGTATCAGCTACAGACTTATTTTTGTTCCTTTTTAGCACTTTGCTTTTGAATAAAATTACTTATCTAGCATAGAACATGGTGAAAGGAGAGCACTACTCTCTTAAGTAGTGCTGTCAGTCCTGCTTGTCAGCTGCTTTAGATACTGTACCTACTTTCTATTTTACACAAATTGTTCCTTTAGTGTCCATACTTCTCTTTACGGGATGTAGGTCAGTGGAGGCGATCTGTGGCACAACTGGCTGTTTGTATCACCGGAAGCTCTCAGAGATGTGCCTTCACCAGTCGAGGCCTTTCTAGGGAAAGGCTTCATCTTTTTTGTGTACCAACTCATGTATCCTGGTTGTAGTGGAGGATTCATGGCAATGCCCAGGAAGCCCACTGCTGTGTGTACTTCGCTTGAGACAGTTGGGTGGGAGGAAAAGTGAAGGAAGTACGTATGAAACTGACTTTGTGTTCTTCGTTTACCTTAGGGTTAAGGTAAAATCTCACTTACTGTATTTCCTTTTATATTTCTAGACATGCTTCCATCATTTCTTCAGAAAGTTGAAGCTGTCTCTGAAGCCTCTAAAGAAACTTGTGTGGCTTTGAGTGATTGCCTTAATCTGTTCACCAAACAAGAAGAGGTAAGCTGTTGGGAATTAATTTTTAAAATAATTGTTGAGGTGTCACGTGGTTGATCTTTCAATAAGTCATTTTTTAAAAATCGATTTACTTATTTATTTATTTGGTAAAGGGTCTCACCATGCAGCTGGGACTCATAGCAGTCCTCCTGTCTCAGCCTCCCTGGTGCTGCGATTACAGGTGTGCGCCACCATGCCTGGTTTTGGTGGCCCGCACAGCATGCTGTACTGGGAGTTGAACCCGGTCCTTGCACTTGTGAGACAGGTGCTTAGACCACCGAGCTATCTACTCAGCTGTCATAGTTTTTAAACAATTTAAAAATTATGGTTCATTTTCACTGAAATTTGGAATTTATTTATTCATTAAGCAGCATGATTCTAACATAACTACTGTAAAATTCAGAATTCTTTTGAATTAATTGATATAGCTATTTTAAAAAATTGTTCTGCTCTTTTAGATTTTGAGATTATTTTATTATTTATGTGTGATGCTGGGGATCAAACTCAGGTGCTTGTGGATACAAGGTAAGCATTCTTGAGCCATGTCCCAACCCTGATGTATAGAGAGCCCTTCCTGGTCCTCATCTCGGTCTGGAAAGTTTATATTTGTAATCCCATGGATAAATTACTGCAATCCCGTCAAGTTAATTCCAGCCTACCATTTCCTATGCAACCCACAGTGAGAATAAAGACACTAAGGCATTTTTATAGATATGGGGAGTCAAGGGGTCCTAAGTCCAGCCATGATGATGGCTTTCTGGAACAAAGGCCTCGACCCAGAGTCTAACCTGAGTTTATTCAGTCATGAAGGAGGAGTGACTTGAGGATGAATGACTGAGAATTGCAGGAAGCAGGTGAGTACTGTGAGCTGGGCTAGGTAGGAGGCCTGCAGTTACCTCTGCAAAATGAGATGTTTTGGGGTTCGGTACTTCAGCTCTAATGTGTAATCTTTCAAGCCCCATGGAAGCATAGCCTCCATCTCGAGGCTTGATCCCAGCTGAGGCATGGAGCACTGGCTCTTCGTTCCTTCCTTCTTGACCCAGCTCATATTAAATAGCAGCAGGTGGGGGTTCCTGGGGAAACAAAGTGCTGTCTTCAGAGACTGCCACCAGCACCCCGGCTAGACCAATCCGCATTGCTGAAAGCCAATTGAAGGGAGAAGGAGAAGTCCTAGCCTGCTCTGTATGTATCAGTCTGTGGAAATAGGGTCAGGAACAGCCAAAATGGAGATGATTGCTCTTCGTTCAAGGAGAGTCGCCCAGGTGGTTCGCCACACAGGTGCAGCCACATTTAACAAATATAATTAGCATCACTGTGCCGAGGATTGTTGTGACATTTCAGTGGATGGGATGTGAAAATATTCTAAAAACAAAAGATCTTTATATGAAAAATAAGTATCACTTAATATATAGAAAATAATGCTCCACTTACCTGTGTAAATTGATCTCAGCAGATGAAAGCTGGTTGTATTTTGTTTCCCCTTACTCCCTTCCTATTCAGCCATATGCCCTTTGCTTTTGGGTGAAACCAGTACACTAATCTTAATGATTCTTTTTTTTAAGAACTAAAAAGTTGTAAATATTTCCTTGGGTTGCCTAAACTAGTATTTTTATTTTGGTCATTTTTATGATTTTAAATCAAGTAGCAAGGTAGCCATGTGGTGCATGTGTATAATCTCAGCAATTGAAGGCTGAGGCAGGAGGAGTGCCATGAGTTTGAGGCCAGCTTGAACTATATAATGAGACCATATTTCACTCCCACCCCCCATGGAAATAAGCTTGCTGTCCCATTTTGTTGACTTTTATATATGTTTAACCATCACTTTTTAAAAATATTTAACCATTACTTTTTTATATTGATATCTAATTTCTCATTATATTTATCTTTTTTGGTTAGAGATTAGGATTTAGCAAAATAAGAAAATGTATTTCTGTGCCTTTTACTTTTTATCTTGACACAGGGTCTCATCAAATTGCTAAGTTGCCCAGGCTGGGCTCAAACTTGTGATCTTCCTGTTTAGCCTCTCAGAGTGCCAGGATTTCAAGTGTGTACCTCCATACCTTGTTTATGTTTTTCTTCTAAGTAAAATCTAAAATTTTATTTTGTCATGATTAAAATGGAATCCTTATGAGTCCATATACAGCTTTTGAAATGCTATTTATGTGTGCCATACATTCTATATATTCGTTTGAAAAGAAAAATAGGAAAATATTAATCTGAATTCTTCCCCTCGCCCCCCGGAACTGGGGATTGAACTCACACCTTTGCACTTGCCAGGGAAGTGCTTATTCTACGGAGCCATCTCCCCAGCACCTCTGAATTCTTTTAAAACTGTATGTGTGATAGTTAACTTTATAAGGTCTTACAAATAAATGCATCTGATCCTGGGTAAAGAAAGAGGGTGAGGGCGAGAAAGGGATTTGCAACCAATTCCCTATAGTGAAAGTAATTATGTAGGCAAACATGTGCTAATAATAGTCAAAACAAAATCTTAGTCTTCCACATAATTCTATTACTGTCACAGGAAAACATGGTGGATTCCTCTAATACTGTTTTTAAAATACTTCCTTAGCACTTCTGTTTTCATTCATTGGCAGATTTCATATGCTAGTTTCAGTGATGAATGGTGTATACAAATCTGGTAGCACTGTACAAGATCTTTGAAATTAACAAATTGTGATGTCAGGATCATGTAGTGTTTAGCACATTGCAAAACCAAATTCCTTTCAATACTTTGACTATATTGCCCAGTGAATGTATCGGTATCTTTCTTTCTGCCTAGGGACATACGGTTTTAAGGCAGAACACTAGATTAGAAGTAACTGTTATGAAGATGGTCTGCAGTCTCTGGAGAAGTCAACCTATTCTGATTTTCACAGTTTGCTTTAAAAAGCCCTGAACTCTTCTCTTTGTTAAAAATGTCAGTTTGCTTGAGTGTTAGCTTTGAGCTTAGACTGTTTAACCTGTTTTAGCTTCTTAAATTTAGCTTGAGGATTAAAGATGATAATGTCATCCTCCCTATAATGCCTGATACATAGCAACCCCTGAATAAAAGCCAGCCACTACAATCGTAGGATCTTAGGTAATTAACACTTGTAATCCCTCTTCTCTGATGAGCTTGGAGCTGTTGTGTCTTTAAAATTACATTTGTTTGGGAAGAGATAGTATGCTCTAAAGAAGATTTATTTGACTACTTGTAGAATGATTTTATTGCTTTATCTTCATTACATATTACACAAGAAAGAGCTGCTGATGTTTGTCTTTGTTTGATGTCTTCATCTTTGAAGAAACCACACAAAGTTGTTAGGAACAATGGTCTGAATGTCTAATGGGTCTGTTTTAAATCTCAGTCTTTGTGGGACAGATTTCTGTAAAACAAAAATATATAGTGAAACAGAGTTGGATATGGACATCAGTGGTGCACAACCACGTAATGTGTGTGGAACACAGCATTTGCATTGCATTTTCAGCAACTTGCATTTCGTGTTTCAGGTGTTTAAAGGATCTTTAGGATAGCTTTTCAGCAGTTTTATGAAATACCATCTTTCAGTAAAATTTATGGATTCATGGAAGAAAAACTGTAGAGAGAAGTCTCCCAAAATACTTGAAAAATAAGTGGCATCCTTGAAGTTGGTCTTTCAAATGCTGAAGAATTATATCAGAATAACTTAATTGACATCAGAGTGGCATAATCACATTTTTACTGCCTTATTTATCTGGCATTTTGTGTTACATTTCTATTATCTGGAAAGTTCTTAAACAACAGTTGCAAGCTTTGTGCTCCCGCAGACTTGAGTGTACTTCTTGGCTCTGCTACTTAATTTCCCCTCAATTCAGTTTTAAAATACACTCTCCTTTTTGAAACCATGGCTAAAACACCTGTGGATGGTTTTGAAGAGTAAGTGGGATTATAGTGGCAAAATATTTGAGTTGTACATGCTGCAAAACAGGGCTGGCTGGGTGAGTGGCCTCAGTTCCCAGAGAAGCAGACCTATTTCTATTTTAATCATTCATTCATTCATTCATTTATTTATTTATTTATTTATTTATTTATTGAGTACAGGGTCTACAGGGTCTCACTACATAGATTGGAGTCGTAGTGATTCTCCTGTTTTCAGCCTTGGGGATCGAACCCTGGCTTCTGTGCTCTGCCTACGCAGGTGCTTTAGTCTGCTGAGCCATCTGACCGGCCCTTCTAATTTTTTTTTTAATGTTACACATTTTCTTTTTACTGCGCGCATGCATGTGTGTGGGTGGGTGGGTGGTTGGGGTTTGAACCCAAGGCCTTTTTTTAACGTGTGAGGTTGTAACTACTACTGAGTCACAGCCCCAGCCCACACATTTAATACTTACCTAAGATTCAAAAATTCAATTTCAATTTTTCTAGTTTTTTCAAGATTCTTCTTTTTTTTCCTTCTGTTATTTAGGACAGGGTCTGCAGGGTCTACAGAGTCTCACTGTGTAGATCGGACTTGTAGTGATCATCCTGTTTTAAGCCTCCCAAGCACTGGGATTACAGGCGCATGCCACCACACCCAGTCTCGATTGCTGTCTCAGCGCACCCCAGGACCTAGCATGGCACGCCAGGGATTGAACCCTGGCTTGTGTGTTCTGCCTAAGCAGGTGCGTTAGTCCGCCGAGGTATCTGGCCTGCTCTTGATTATCCTTTTGTTAATAAGTACCCTGTGCCTTCATACAAAGATATCTTAGAGGATAATTTTCACAGAGCCATGTGCTCTTTAGCTAAGTGGCTGGGTCTTGCTAATCCTTCTTGAATTCTTTTTTGCTCCTTATATGTTTTAAAAATTACTTCTAAACTTTTAGATTATGTGCTTGTTTCTAGCAGAGTCCAGATCCCTTTGGATGTGTTCTTTCTGATTTCCTGTTTCCTAACAAGAAAGCCAGAGAAACCAAAGAGTAAAACTATCCTTAGTGAGGGAGAGCCGGCTCTGAAAGAAAGTTTTCTGAAAGCCTTTGTGTCTGAGCTTGTTTCCTCTATTTTTGTGGTATGTGGGTAGTGAGCTTTATATATATCTGAAGTGTTATCATAGGAAGATTTCATGTGTAAATAAAACTCGTTACATGGTTGGAAAACTTTGCAGCATATAAAGTAGGTTGAGTTTGTGGCTTGATCTAGTAAAAAAACCTGCGTATTTTTAAGGTAGACTATTTGGAAATGTCCTATCAGCGAGTGTGAACGCTTTTCCCTTCAGCCTTGTCTGAAAGTTCCATTCAGAAGGCTAGAAACTGGTTTCATGGTTTTTTGTTTCTGTAGTTTTCCTCGCTCAGAAGGCAGCCTCAGAAGTGGCTAAACTGTCACATGGAAGCCATGTTTGGTGCTGTCCTTGTTCTGTGAATCATTGCGTTCCCTTGATCTTAGTCAGACCAGGTTTTCCAAGTTAGGAACTTGGCTGTGTGAAGCTGTCATGAGCTTGTTTATAAAATGGTTTATACTTTTGTGTTAAACATCCTGACTGCTGAGCAGAGCTGGCCCTGATACATGCCTGAATAATAGTGGTGCTACCTTTGTGTTGGAATGGAAAGATGCACGCTAAGCTGGAATCATCCAAAAGCTGAGAACTTACATGGCTTCTCTGGGTCCGACAGTGGCTTCACTGAGCAGAACTCATGCCTTCATGCCAACTGAGGACTCTCCCAAGCCATGGGGGTCTCCTGTGTCTGCCATCAGTCACTTAGTCATTTTGTATCCCTCAGCCCTTCTTCCCTAATCTTTTCACAGCCACGCCAAGTCTTCAGCCCTCTGGTCCCCTCATCCCTGCAGTTTCCTTATCTTCCTCTCCTGCTGAGCAAAATGTCTTACTCAAGCACGGTGAATTCCATCTGGTTCCTGTCCCAATTTTTATCAGCATCAGTTCCCATCTCTTTGTTTCCATCTTTCTTCTTGGGGACCTTGCTTCCAAAACATAGCTTCTGTCTTGAATTCTCTGCTCCTTTTTTTAAAAGTGGATTTTACCTGTCACTGTGCATTTCTCAGCCGTTCCATCTCCCACCTGGTGATGTGATGCTTTGTTTCAGCATCTTCCTTCCCCAGCTAGCCCGCTTGCCCAGTTCTTCTTTGTAAAGCAGAATGTTTTCAAATTGTCTTGTTTGTCCTTTGAAGGACTTGGTATTTGACTACTTCTTGCTTTTTGGAATCTTGGCTTCCATGATGCCTACCTTTCTTTGGCTTCCTTATCCTTTAGGGCTTCTCAGTCACCTGCAAGCATGTCTTCTTGGTCTTGAATATGACAGTTCCCTAGGTTTTTATGGGTGACTTTCTATTAGCATTTTCTCTGAATGATCTTGCTCTTTTAACACAAAATCTATGGTTACTTAGGTATCCACCTTGGACCATTCCCCAGCTATTAACCAATACATCTAGTTTTCTTTTCAAACATTTATGCATACTTATATCAAAAGTATTTCAAAACCATTGTGTCTAAAATTGAGTTGCCCATTCATCTCATAGAAGTACCACTGGCGCAGGTACCTCTGAGCCAGGATCACACCAGCTGTCTTTGGTGTATCCTTTGCTTACCTTTAGTCAAGCCCCATCAGTTTGACTTACAGTGCCTGACCTGTTTCTTCCTTTACTCCATAACCTCCAACCCCACACACAGTTCCCCGCTGATTAGTTCTCAGGATTGCTCTGTTGGACAACTGGGCCACCATTGCTAACCCCAGCCTCCACACTTCCAAACTAGGTTAGGCGGCCTTCCTATCCCAGGAGTGCCTTCTTAGCACAGCTGTGTTATCTTTTTTAAAAAATTTTATTTATTTATTTATTTTTGTGTTTTTTTTTTTAATCACTAAACTGGAGCTCCTTAAGGACGCCACTGTCTTCTCGTAGCATAGCACTTGGCATGCAGTAGGTGGTTAATTAAATATCTGAGTGAATGAATAATAAATGTACAAAGGAAACAATACACTGCTTTTTGGAATCCTGACTTTCATGATGCCTCCCTTTCTTTGGCTTCCTTATCCTTTATGGCTTCTCAGTCACCTGCAAGCATGTCTTCTTGGTCTTGAATATGACAGTTCCCTAGATTTTTATGGGTGGCTTTCTATTAGCATTTTCTCTGAATGATCTTGCCATTGGGTATGGATCTAAACTCTGCTACCTCAACCTAAGGCAAATTTATTTATGGTAGAGCCCCAGTGCAGGGTCTGGCACAGTATAGCTGCCCACTAAATTACCTTCTAAAACAAAGTAGATTTTGGCGTTTGTTGTTGTGCTGCCTGGTTGTTTGTTTGTTTTAATTTTATTGAGAAACAAATTGCAATGAGACAGTTTCAAAACCAATTAGTAGGACAGTTTCAATAATCATACATTGCATATTGTTGTCTTAGTGGTTACTCATTGTTTAAGATGCAGACATAATATCCTGTCCACAAACACTGGTACTGTTTTTGTAAGCTGAATTAATTCTCAAATTTTCAGGGCCTAGGGATTCTGTAGTGCCAAACAGAAGAGCAGCCAGGGATATAGCTCAGCTGCTCAGTGCTTGCCTGGCAAACATAAGGTCCTGACTTTGATTCCTGATACCAAAAAGAAGAAAGAAAACCCAACTAAATAGAAGAATAGTTACCAATTAAAATGTAGAATGAAAGAAAGAAAACAAAAACACTGTGTGTATTGGTTGATATATTGTATCGACCTGAAAAGTTTATGTTTAGTTGACTCAGCAGGGAGCCAGGTTATTACTTCCTAAACATCCTCATCCTGTGCAAAAGGACATAGACACTGTGTGAGTTCTCCACCCCCACCCCAGCATAGCCTGCTTATAACATAAGGAGAGGCTGCTGCCCCGCCCCTTGCTCTGTGCTGTTTTCTGCTGCCATAAACTGCTGCCCTCTGCCATGTGCTACTCTGCCTTACAGCCAGCTGCATATAAACTAAAACCTCCACAAACTGAGCTAAATAAACCTTTCCTTTCTTAATGTTGGGTGTCAGGTATTTTGTCTAAGCAACAAGAGAAGGGTAACTGAGACAGAATTTGGTACCAGGAGTGGGGCCAGTGCTGTGACTATAGACCTGACCATGTGGATTGCAAGCCTTTGGGAATGGCTTATGGGAAGAGATAGGAAAGGTTCAGAGTTGTTGCCCAAAAGAAAAACATTGGAACACCTTTGGCTGTTCTGTATGGGAGATTCTGGTCAGAGCTCAGAAGACCAAAATGCTGGTAGAATTCTTGCTTGTAAAAACCAGGCTGGGGAAGTTTCTGCTGAGAAGAACTACATTGGTTGGTGGACTCCAGATGATATGTGTTACGGCTTGACAGAAAAGTTTGTCTGCATTTTGCTCATGTCCAGAGACTTTGCCTGAGACAGAGATTTTTTGCAGTGGACTGGTTAATCTGGCAAAATAAATTTAAAGGCAGTTATACATTGAGTGGCATGGCTCTTTTGGAGAGCTCTTCATCAGATTTAAAGTCAAGAACAAAGAGCCCAACAGGATGATTTAAAATGTTGTAAGTTTGGCCAAAAAGGTAGTGCCAGGAAGGCTGTGGATTGCAAAGATAGAGCTGAGATCTCCACTGCTCAGGAGGAAAAAGAAGATTAAAAAAAGATGTCCTCAGGGCACCACAGGAGACTGCAGGTCCTCACCCTTTGCATCCTCGTAACTCCAAGGGTGAGGGAGTTTGCTTTGAGCAAAAAGCCACAGAGTGCCATGTTCCAAAATGGAGGCAGCAGCCAAGAGAAAAGAAAACCTGGTTACTGTTCCAGCTGGCAGCAGACCTTGGCATTATCCATGTGGCATTAGTTTTGGGCACATGCAGAATACAAGAGTTCTGAGGTTAAAAAGGCTTCCACCTAGATTTTAGAAGGTGTGCAAGGTCAGGCAGTGTGCCCCGGGGAGTGCAGTGTATAAAGCTCTGAGTGAAAAGCTTATTCAGTGAAAACCCCAAAAGTTTAAAACAGGCAAAAGCGTAGATTGTCCGAGGAAAGCTGTAAGGAGAGAGCAAAGCCAACCCCAGAAAAAAGCCATGGTAGCTACAACCAGTAAGTGTCATAGAGGCAGAGCCACACAGAGCTCACAGTTTGCCCCAGATTGCCTCCGATGTTCAACATGGAACTACAGGACTTAATGTTTGCCCTGTGGGATTTGGGACTTGCTTTGGTTTCAGTGCTTTGTTATTCTTGTGCCATTAAATGTGGGAAGTCTTTAACTTAGGACTTAAGACTTTTCAGCAATGCTGAAACTGTTAGGATTTTGGCAACTCCTGTAGATAGATTAAATAAATGCCTTTTACATAAAGGGATGTGCATGAGCCTTTAGGAGGTCCAGGGGGCAAAATGTTGTGGTTGAAAGACTTAATCCTTAAGGATTGTTAAAGCTGTATTATAATGTCCAAGTTGTACAATGTTAAGAATAAGCATGTCTTTGTATCTAAAAACTGGTTTATAAAGAAATGTCTGGTTGTCAAGTTGACAAGGAGTGGATTGTACTGGTTCACACAATGGGTCAACTTGAAAAGTTGAAAAGTTTAAGTGACTTAGCAGGGAGCCAGGGTTATTACTTTGTAAACATCCTCATCCTGTGCAAAAGGAGGACATAGACACTGTGAGTTCTCCACCCCCACCCCAGGGTAGCCTGCTTATAACATAAGGAGAGGCACAGGTGCTGCTGCCCCGCGCCTTGCTCTGTGCTGTTTTCTGCTGCCATAAACTGCTGCCCTCTGCCATGTGCCACTCTGGCTTAGAGCCAGCTGAATATAAACGAAAACTGTCACAAACTGAGCTAAATAAACCTTCCCTTCCTTAATTTTGGGTGTTCGATAGTTTTGTCCCAGCAATGAGAAAAGGGTAACTGAGACACCATGAAAACTTCCCAAATTTCAATTCTAAAGTTTCCAACTAAAAGCCAGATGTGGAGTGGCACACTTGTCATTAGGCTGAGGCAGGAGATCGCAGCGAGTTGGAGGCCAGCCTGGGCTATGAGTGAGTTCAAGGCCAGGCCTAACTACATGTCAAAACAAAACACACCGAAAAAATGTTTTTGTCCAACTAAGGCAGATCTCCGGTATTCTCTACTTCTGTAGTACAAATGCAGCGGCCACTGATCACATAGGTATCCTTGGCCTTTGGTAAAGAGATGCGTTTGTTCACGGTCAGCACTCAGGGCTCACTTAAGTATGAGGGCTGAGGTATATTAGAAAGATTTAAAACTTATGTGGGAAGGAAGTTGTTTTTAACTACATTGTCATTTCCTCGAATCTAATTCACCTGCCACTCACTTAAGCGTAGCCTTTCTCTGCAGGGTTCCGTCCCTGGTGCTTTATACCCAGCTCGCTGGGATGGAAGCCTGTCTCCCTTAAACACGGTTCGCCAGGTCAGCACAGCTGTGTGCCTCTCCGCATGTCCAGCCCCGCGCTGGTAGGCGATGCCGAGGGGGACGGGACCCTCCAGGTCTCTAGGACCGGCGGACTGCAGTCTGCAGCGTCGGGGAAGCCTGGGTGTGCAGCTCGGGGGCTCCCGAGGGCAGGGGCGGGCTGGCAGCTGGAAAGTTGTGGGCCGCGTCCGGCCGCGGACGCCCCAGGCCACGCTGTACCCGCGCCGCCCGCACAGCGGGACGCGGCTGCCTCGCAGGGGAGCCCCTGGCGCCACGCTGCTCCGGGGCCGGGGTCAGGCTCGGTCCCTACCTGCGCCGCGGCCGGGAGGGAGGAGGGAGCAGGGCGGCGCGGCGGCGGGCTCCGGAGGGCGGGTCTGCGGCGCGGGCGAGCGGACTGTGCGGCCGGAGCCTGGG
>NDGM011074723.1:0-11144 GCA_002564305.1 Octomys mimax
CCCCAGCACCACATGCCAGCCAGCCCCGCCCCCTGGTGGGCTGAGCTGGCCCCCCACACACATACAAATAAATAATAAATAAAAAATTAAAAAAAAATAAAAGTATGGAGAATAGTGTGGATGTAAAAGCTACCCAAATATCCCTGGAATCCCATCACATTCACTGGCTCTACTTCTCTGGTTCCTTGATGGTCTAGGGTACTTGGTATCAAGCTCCAATTAGTGCAATATCAAAATATCAGTTATCAGAACTATTTCCAGAACTTACCTGGAATAACTTGCCTAAAGGCAATTATTTCAATTACCAAAAGACTACTCTTTCAAACTCATAATTAAGAAATATATTGCCTTCAATGTCTAACCACCACAGGCTAGGCTAGAAAATGCCAACTGGAGAAGGATTTCCACTGTCCTGACTCTGATGGTACCACAGACAAGACAGTTAAGGGCTGCTGCATGTAGTAGAGAATCTCAAGAGCATGACTATGACATTCCAACATGCTCCAAGTGGATATAGACAGAATTTTCTTCACTACCCTCACATATAACTAATCTAAGCTAGATGTGGTGGCGTGACTGCAGTCCCACCTACTTTGTAGGCAGAGGTGGGAAGACTTCTTTAGCTCAACAATTAAAAATGATTTTAGCATCACAGTGAGATCCTATCTCAAAACAAAAATAAAACAAAACAAAGAAATAATGACTTCAAACCAGGCATGATGATGCACACCTATAATCCCAGCTGCAGGAATATTCCAAGTTCAAGGCCAACTAGAGTAACTTAGAAAGACTGTCTCAAAATAAGAAATGTTTTAGTGCCAGGAATGGTAGCACATGCCTGTACTCAAGGCACTGGTGTTTGAGGTCAGTCTGCACTATGTAATTGAGTTCAGCTTGAACTGCCATACTGAGACTTTGTCTCAAAAAAACAACAAAACAAAAAACCTTAAATAGACCCACCCGAGGACGTAACTCAAGTATTCCCTGAGCTTAATCTAAAGTATGGAGTGGGGGGGGGGGTCAGAAAATATTACTCTCACGTAATTGTGGAGTACCTCTTTCGTCATCAGCTATCTTCACACTGGAAATGTTATGGCCACTTAGAAATTTCAGATACCTAGTTCTACTAAATCTCCACAGAAGGAACCAATTTACCAGCCTTTATGTATAATAATAGCTATCTCATTGTTTGTGTTTTGGAATCAAATGTGACCCATACTTGTATTCTTCAAGTCCTTTAACACCAACTTCTTACTAAAGTATTTTGAAAAACCCTATCAACTATCTTCTTCTTCCAAAAATATACATGTCAATTTTTTTCTAGTGAAATCAGCCCTATTATTGGAAGGCTAGATACAGTAACTAATAGTTTGCAAAATGTTTAAAAGTATAACTTCAGTGCCAAACATAATTTTGTGCTTAATTTTCTTTTTATGTGCTTGAGGAACCCACCCCATATAAATTTTACAATTTCCAGTAAAATGGTCATAGTTAAGATATTTGCACATCTTATTTTATCAACACTTTAGCATGCTCAGAAAGCTACATACAATTCCAACAGAATCACTGTGTAGTACCCAGGTCTTAAGGTCTTTTGCAGTCTGTTGTCAAGCCTTAAATACTCATAATGCCATCAGATGTTCTATTTAAAAAAAAAAAAAATCAAATTACAAAAACATACTTTTAGAAATGTGTTTCTCAAAAGATCGAGTTTTAAAGCTAAATGTAAGCTTTCTAAAACATTCTGCTTATATTAAGAGCATAAACGAAATACTAATCTGAGTTTAAAATTGAGTCCTTCCTTCAACAAACACTGTCTCAGGAAGACTCAATGTGTCATCAGTGAAAGGAGAGAGCTACCACAAGAAATAACAAGTAAGGGATAATGGTAATTTCGATTTCCTTTTCTTATAATCTTCCACAAGGTATTCCCTGCCTCCTGTAGATATGACTTTCCTTGATCACATGACGTATACCTTAGGACAGATACCTTTTGATAGACATCATATTATTAAGATTTGGAGGGAAGAACTCAAGAATTTATGCATATTTCCAAATTGTTCACAATAATTAAAAAAAAAATTTTGTCAGCTCTTATGGAGTCCAGAAATAACATGCAAAGTCCAGAGTGAGTCAATCAACAAATAATACACCTGACATAAAAGCCTTGTAATATATGCAACTTTCTTATTTTCAGTAATTAATCCCCATATTTCTTCTACTTCAATTTCTAAAAACAATGTTGCGGTCAAATGTATTAATTTTGCTATAGTAGTAACAGTAATTAAGACAAATAGATACCACATCTACAGTCTTTTTACTGTTATGAATATGATGTATGTCCTTGGAATCTTGTAAAAATTTAAAGGTTACAAAAGGACAAAATGAACAATAGGTCCTTTTTGTTAGTTCCTGCATCAAAATGGTTCACACAACTATGTATAGACTGTCTACTGAAAACATGAGCACTAAACCTCTTCCCTCTATCTACAGATGATTTTACATTTTACAGGTTTATAACACATTCTACTCCTCAACTCTAATTGAGCCCATCTTATAGACATATATGGGCTTACTATGTTAATTCTAAAAACTTAAAATCAATTAAGTGCATAGATAATGCAATTGAGTAAATACTAGTTACTGCAGTCAAATATAATTTCCTATCATTTACTTAGTACTAAAGAATGAGTCATATACTTTACACTAATAAAACTGAAGTTCCTTCTAGCTTTTAGGTTTTTTTGAACTAAAAGACCTGAGATTATCAAATCAGTTTTCACTGTTCCATCACATACCCTACCATCCAAAAAGGATCTTAAATTTTCTTTTTCACCACATTATAGTATCTCAAATATCTTTTCACAGGGTGAGTAGTTTATACAAGTGTGGAAAAAAAAAAAAAAGTCCTCCTAAAGCAGTGGAGTTCGATATAGAAATTTAGGTCCAACTCTTTATTTTTTTCTTGAAAGGTAGTTACTACCTCACTATCTTTAAGCATTGAGTATGACTGCCAAAAATTCAAGTTATTTAATTTTCCACATTTTATTCCTTCTGCTTATCAAACTTTTTTTCCATATTCATTCTTTGAACTCTGAAATTTTACCAAATGTGAATCTTTTCCCATTCATCCTGCTTTGTCCTAGTGTTGTAGGCAGCTGAATTAGAAATATTATAGGCAGTCAGACAGGGCCAGCCCCTCAAGGAGACAAGATGGAAGACAAGGTGGTTTTGCAACTTGGAAGAGACAGACACTCCCATATGGGCCATACCTCAAGACAAAAGAGGAAACATACAGCTACATACTTCCCTAGGGAGGGGTATCAGGGATTGATATTCTAAATAGGTATCAATTCACCTTGAAAGAGCCCAGATGAGTCACTAGCCCAACCCTCAACAGGAAGAGACCCTGTCCCATATTCATGCCAGCTTGCTACCTGACTTGCTTCCTCATTTGGTCCTGGGCGTAATCAACTTCACCTGAGCAATGGTGCTTGTAATCCCATTGGTTGACCATAGTTTTGTCCCACCCCACATCCACCTAAGTGAGTTCCCATGTCTTCTCCACCTTAGATCCTCCTTACCACATGGTTTTCCTCTATAAAAGTCCCTGGAAGAGATAGCTTCCTGGGGACTAACCACTCGGGCCCTCCTACCTGTCCCTCTCTCTCTTGGACAGGAGCTTTCTTTCCCTCAATAAATATATTCTGCTCAGAACCACCGTTTGTTCCTAAAATTCATTCTTTGGTTTTAGAGAACACGAACTCATGCAGGTCAGGTCAGGGAGATCATTTTTCCTCTATATCATTTGCAGGTTCCCTCTATTCTTTGAGGTCACCCATCCCAGATCAGTTTTTCTCCCTGTAGCACTAGATAAGCATTCTCAATCTAAAATTCATTATTTTTATCCAGTTCAAAAAATTTACTTCAGTTATTTTTTTGTGTGCCCTGCCCCGCCCCCAGCACTCCTGCTTCAGCTATTTTTTAAATTTTTTTTTTTTTTTTTTTTTTTTGTGGTACGAGGGATAGAACTCAGGACCTTATGCTTGCCAGGCAGGTGTTATGCCGCTGAGCTATATTCCTGGCCCTTCTCATGATTTCTGATCTTCATTTTTGGGACTCATTTATGGATGTGCATTGTGATGTGTTTCCTATAATTTTCTTTACCAGTTTTCTAGATTTTCTCGTTTCATATATAGAGACAATTTCACCTCTAAATACCAAATAAACAAATCAGTCTCATTCATGCTAAGTAATTATTTAGCACATCCATTAAATACATATTTATATATTTTTGTCCGCAATTTTCAAAATCTTTTCCTGGTCCCCTCCCTTTTAGTGGAGTTATGATTACTTATTGCAAAATGTTTTCTCAAATCTAAATCTCAATTATGGTTTTCTTTGATGTCTTCCTCTAATGGTATCTGAAGTCAGTTTTTTTTTTTTTTTTAAATTTACCTTAATCTTCCATTTGTTTGAGTCTCCTTAATAGGTTAAGATTTTCAGGAAAAAAAAATGTGCTATGTTAGTGAGGTCAGTAGGGCCTTAGTATTTTAAAAGGTATATGAATCTTAACATTCCAAGGTTGCCTAAGCAAATGACCAGGTTCTCAGGCCAAGAAAGCTAGCTGTTCTAGGCTCCATATAACATTAAACAAAGTTGTTCACACATGGAAAACAGAAAACCGCAATACCAAAACTGTGCTCCTCATGCACTGGCATAAAAGCAGGAAGATCTAGTGATAAGACTACAGTAAGAACCTTCTCATATGAAAAGACCTCTTATATACTAAGGCAGATACACAAAGCACATTCAAGTACCTGAATCAGGCCAAGAGAATTCAGACACTACATTTTCTTTTTGTTTTGTTTTAGCCAGAAAACTGGAATCAGTGGTTATACAAAGGCAGACTAAGGATACAAGTGAAAGTATACTCCATAAAGCAAATTAGCAATCTTTTTTGGTTCTAAGATTAAGAAAACAACATGATCACGACCTGGGTGCACAGGGTGCACATCTATGATCGTGCCTATTCGGGATGAGAGGGAGGGACATTATGAATTCAACCCTACCTTGGCAACTTAGCAAGATCCTGTCTCAAAATTAAGTAATGATAAGAAAAAAATAAAGGGCTGAGTATATAATTCAATGGAGGAAACTTTGTCTAACATGTACAAGCCCCTGGGTTTCATCCCCAGTAAACAAAAAAAGGAAGGGAAGGAGGGGAGGGGAGAGGAGGAAAAGAGGAAAGGCTAGCTCACATCTTTTCTTTGTTACTATTCCATTTTATCTAGAATTGTATTCTTTGCTAAGTTTACAAAAGAGACATACTAAGAACATGGTTTGCTAATTTATCTTTCCCAGATAAAAGAAATTAAAAGAGCGTGCATTTTCCATTACTCTTATCAACAGTCTGACAAGGTCTGTATTTTAAAATTCTAGATAACTTTAAAAATATATTCCACTTAGGGATGGGGAGATAGCTCAGTAGTCTAAGTCCCTGCCTGGCAAGCACAAGAACCTGAATCCAATCACCAGTACCTAATGCTGTGCCAGACCCGCATAATGCAGGCCTGGACACCAGGCATGGTGGTGCATGCCTATAATACCAGCAGTAAGGGAGGCTGAGACGGGAGGATCACTACAAATCCAAACTGTGTAGCAAGACCCTTATCTTTAGTATTTACTTATTTATTTTTGTATTTAGTACAGGGTCTTCAGTGTCTATAGGATCTCACTAAGTAGATCAGACTCATAGTGATTGTCCTGTTTTCAGCCTCCCAAGCGCTGGGATTACAGGTGTGTGCCACCATGCCCATCTTTAGAACTTAAATGGATTAAAGTACCTGCTTAGGCAGACACAGAGGTGGGGAGTTCTATCCCCAGCCTGCCCCCAGGGCATGCTGAGACCAATTGAGACTGGGTGTGGTGGCACATACCCATAATCCCAGCACTTGGGAGGATGTAAACAGGAGAATCACTACAAATCTGACCTACGCAGTGAGACTCTGGAGATTCTATATACCATGTCCACCCTGTCCTAAAATACAAATGAATAAATTCCAAAGATCAAATAAATCTAGAAGATAATCTTAAAAGAGTATCTCTAGCCCAAACAACTAACATTTTTGGATTCATTACAGAATGCCACATCTTTATTCTGTGCTAATCACATCTTTATGCTGTGCTAATGTCAGTTCCACTTCAAATAAGTAACATATATACACAATTACAACTGTGAAGCTTTACTGGTAGTCTATATATTCAATCAAAAAATTACATTAAACTGGGAAGGAAAATAAGATTTTCCTAAATTGGAAAATGACCTTAGTGTCTTAGTAGTCAACAATAGCCCCATCTTCCTGAGGCTCTCTTTCTCATACTGCAATTTTAACTAATATTTATGAAACACTTTTACATTCATAAATGTTTCCCTTTTCTTTGGTATGGTATCCTATCCCTACAAAAGAAAAGTATTACCATGTTCTTTTTGTGGAAAGAACTGAGAGCTTCAGTTTATATGCCACAATTACCCCATAACATGGATTAAGAAGTATAACAGAGTCCAAAACAACATTCTTTCTACTTTAAATTTTGTGAACTTTGTATACCTCTACAAAGTATGTACTCTGATTTGATGCTTCAGAAATGATGACACATAGTACATTGATTACTCATGCATGCTCTTCCAAAGCTAAGAAATCCATCTCAAGAGCAATCAAATAATTCTTCCTAAAATGAAACCTACAGCAATAAGATGGAACAAAACACTGGCCATACCAATGAGCTGTACAAGTAGTAGGAAGCTGACTAGTACACACAAATTACAGCAAGGTACCGTTCTCACAACCCTAAATACAAAATAGAATGAGGCAGTGAGCACTACAATCTATACAACATACATTTCTTCAAAAATTACTAGAGAAGCCAGGAAAGAGTTACCAGATATCCTTGGTGTAGTAAAGAAAACAAATCCTGATGTTAATCTGCCCATACTCTTTTTCCAACATCTACTCGGACCATAACCAAGTAATTTAGACTTTGCTTTAAATTATTTCAACTACAAAATGTATGAATTACATTACCTACTTACTAGAATTATAAAGTTAAATGAGGTAATAAACATGAAGCAATTAGAGCTGTGCCTGACACACACACAGTAACCACTCACTAAAATATAACTGAGGTTATTCAGTATGCTAGGTATTATAAACATCTGCAAAAAACTACCATTTGACCAGGCTTTTTATAGATAAAGCAATCAGTGGAAGGGTTATCCAGATAGAATAGATATAAATAGAGCTTGATAGCTGACACCTGACCCAGCAGATCCTATACTGCTACAAAACCGCTAGTTTTAAAATTTTTGTTGACAAGAATGTCCTTAAATGAAGTTGTAAGAACAGACCCATATACCTTTCATTTAGCACTTTACACCACTAGAAATATGTTCTATTCACAATACAGGGCTGGGGAGATAGTTCAGTAGAATAAGCACTTGCCTGGCAAGCACAAGGTCCTGAGTTGAATCCCTGGTACCACAAAATAAATAAATAAATAAATGGAATTAAAATAAATAAATAAATACACTTGTACTCACAATAAAGAAATATGTATTAATTATGATTATAATATAAAGACAAATATCAAATATCTATTAAAGTGAAAGATACACTGCCATTAATCCCACTCAAAATACTCCCATTGTTTTTGAATTTACTTATCCTATCATTCTTGCCACTTTCTGAAGCAGTTCTGGAAGTTCTTGATTAGTGTCTTCATAAGGTATGATAAAAACTGGAGTAAATGGTGGTATCAAGTGACATCCAAAGGGAACGAAGGCTTGTAAAAACATTATACTGTGTCTTTATATACTTTTTTCACTAAATCTGGCACCATCCTCTAGGTTACATCCCATGTAACTTCTGGCTCATCCCCCTAAGTCAAAATAACCACGAAAGGTAAGTGTTTTGAATTGATTCAGTATATCGAAGCAGCCATGCCAGTTCAACTACAGTTCCCTTATGAAAAGAAACTTCCAGAATTCAGTAACAAGAATAATGGGACAGTGTATTCAAAGCAAGAGAATATTTTGAAGGGGATTAAAGTCAATGTGTCCTTTACTATAATAAATTTTAAAATTTCTTTATTTTTATTTACTTTTTTGGCGGAACTGGGGATTGAACCCAGGCCCTTGCGCTTGTCAAGGAAGCACCTACTCTACTGAGCTATCTCCTCGGCCCAAATTTTAAAATTTAAATACCATTATTTTTCCATAACATCTCATATTCACATACACAGACCCCCAATGTTTATACGGATACACACACAAGTCAAACACCAACTGCAACATTGTAATGGTAGTATATCAGGCACAACCAAAATTCCCATAAATAAGAAAACAAGTCATGAAACCTGACAAAGAAATTACAAATACCCCACAACTATCAAAGACAATAAGATAATTACATGTGTATTCACATGTAAAGAATGTATGACAGCATATTAACTAAAAACAAAGTTTCAGACACTACTGTATTTTTTATAATGCTCTCATTTAAGCAAAACAAAAATGTGGTCGCATTAATGTATATCATATGTACATGTGAAAATATACACAAAAGGCACAGGATTACTATATATATAAACTTTATACTTGCAATATAAAAGAGAATCTTTCAATCTTATTCTTTATCTTCCACTACTATTTATCTTTGCTTATATATTATCTGATTTAATAAAACAGAAAAAGATAATGTAACATCCCTTTAAGATTTCTCCAACATAACAAATAAATATAAAATGCTACTCACAGTTTAATATAGCTGGCGCAAACTTTTAGAACAGGCTTGATTTGGGGGATATTATCCTACTTCCCCAATATAAACTCTTCTACTTTGGCATTTCCTGAAGAAACTATGTAAGTTTTAAATCATTCCCAGTTTATCTGAAATATATAAACAGTAAAAAAACAAAAAACAAACTAAAAGAGCACTGAATACTGTGAGAGAAAAACAAAACATTTCAGGTTTGTGAGTCCTTCATCCTATATGAAAATGTTGAAATCCAAAGATAGGCTAGGTAGGACTAACAACGAGTAAGAATAGTACATAGATGTCAGTGCTGCGCTTTTCTTCTTCATGAAAGTACTTTTACTTCTACACTATAAATTTATAGAGAAAAGGAGAAAAGTAAGGAAGTCATGGTTATTTGCAATCTTAGAAATAGGAAGAAAAAATTGTTTCGAAAGACCACAACCTCAAATGAAAACATAAAATTAGTTTGTAAGGGCTGGCCAGATAGCTCAGCAGCCTAAAGCGCCTGCTTAGGCAGAGTACAATGGCTGGGGTTTGATCCCAGCATGCCATGCCGGCCCTGCCCATGGGGCACACTGAGACGCAATTGAGACTGGGCATGGTGGGGAGTGCCTGTAATTCCAGTGCTTAGGAGGATGAACACAAGCCAATCACTATGGAGTCCGATCTATGTAATGAGACCCTGTAGACTCTGTATTAAATACATAAAAAAGTAAAAATAGTAAAACACAAAATCTCACACAGATGTTATCTACTTAACAAACAACATAGGCAACTGCTTTGCGTAACTACTTTTAGTGTTAGGGTCATACAAACACAGTACCTTGTATATATAAATACCCTGAACAGATAAAATCCAATTTATTATTATTTTATGTATACATATGAAATAAAGGTAACACTTTCTAACTACATAAAAATATTTTTAAAAGTGAGGGAGTCCTATTATAGCAGAAAACTGATAAAAGCCAAGCCATCAACTAAGTCTTGAGATAAGATAGAATTTTTTAACTAAAAGGTAGCAATTCAGACTATGAAAATGCTGTTAACTATCAGAATTTACAAAATTTAGTTTCTATCTCCTTCCATGATCCCATACAAATTTGAAATAAATGAATTAAACATCAAAAATAAGTTGCAGACTAGCCAAGAGGTGAAAGCACCCAAATATTTATCAACTGATAAGATAAACAAAATGTGACAAATACATACACTGGAGTATTGCTAGGCCTTAGGGATGAACGCCAAGGACTTTTTTTTTTTAGAAGAAGTCTCAAAAATACACTGTATGGTTCCACTTACATGAGTTAATCAAGGTAGAAAATTTCATAGAAAAAAGAATGATGAATGCCAGAAGTTAGGAGGAAGAAAAAAAATAGGGAGTTTTCATTCACTGGATATACAGTACAGTTTCAGTTCACAAAAGGAGAAAGTTTTGAAAATGTGTTGCCCAACAATGTGAGTACACATTAATGCTCCTGAACTATTCACTTAAAACTGGCTAAAATGGGAAATTTTATGTTTTGTTGTTTACTACAATTTTAAAAAAATGTTAACTATAAGAGGTATGCATAATATTATTGTTTTAAAAGTTATTGAAACATCAAAGCACTTGATCAAACTGTTTCCCAGCACTCGCATGTGTAGTTAAAATTGTACCATGTAAGATTAAAAGGAAAGAGTTATGTATAAATCAGAAATCTTTACAAGACTGATAAAAGGAAGTACGTAGTTTTAGCAAATCTGAAAATCTAAAACATAGATAATCATCACAGAAAATATAAATTAAAAATGTTAATAAAATCAAACCCAATAAATGAGTAAATTTATACCATACTTATAAATTATTTCAAACACAGCTATTAGGTAATCTGTAACTGTAAAATAAAAAGATGGGGTAGGGGAGAAATGACCATTTTAATGGATACCAAAAATATGTTAGATAAAATTTAACATATTATTTCTGACAAAACTTAGCTGAGAGATATAATACACTGATACAGACTAACTGTATTATGCTGAACAGAGACACAACAATTGTCATTAAAATAAAACAAGCATAAGGTAAGCTGTATTACCACTGCGTAGTTTGGCAGCATTCAAAACTTGTACCATAAAAAACAAAAACAGCATAACTACTAAAAGCTCAGAATTTAGTGGAATAAATATAATAGTTTAGCCAGAAAATTCAACAGAATCAACTGTCATAAAAGAATTCAGTTTAAACTCCATATATGGCAAAGGCTGAGATTGTGGCTTGCTTTCCTCGTACCTGGACCTATGAGCGGTGCCCATGTGGCCTACCAGGATTGGACGCCAAAAGGGTTT
>NDGM011074743.1:0-12362 GCA_002564305.1 Octomys mimax
GTTGCTGCTACTCCTCCCTTCTGCACTTGCGGTTTTGCTGTTTTCCCCTGCCATGAGCTGCTGTCCTCTGCCATGTGCTGCTCTGCCTTGGAGCCAGCTGAGTGCGGACTGAAACCCCCAGTAACTATGAGCTAATTAAACCTTTCCTTCCTTCATTTCAGGTGTCAGATATTTTTGTCCCAGCAACTAGAGAAGAGTAACTGAGACATATACTTTTAAAAAGAGATGAAAGGTCGTCTTTATATTTATATTCCCCAATGTTCAAATAAACTATGTCCCCCAAGTTCAACTGGGCAAATTGAGACTTCGGGAAGTACCATGATTGGTTTCCTCTGTGCCCTGAGGTCTCCCTGGAAAGCAGAGTGGACACACCACCCCACATCTCTGGAAGAGAGGCCAACTGCCAGCAATATGCACAAGGGCATAGGAGTGTTGGCTCCAGCTTGTCAGCAGGGTGTGAGGGAGAGGGTGGGTATGGCAGGAAGTACAGCATCAGCACACGTCAGGGACAGCTTGAACAGAGTGAGTTGGGAACTTCAACAGGCAGCTGCTCACTGGAATCAGGGCACACAGCCATACCGCACTGACTGATGCCCCTGTTTCTTTCCTTTTCAGCACTTCATAGAGTGGTCGTACCTGGTAGATATTTAATAAACATTGAAGAATTATTTTCTGTTGGGTGGAGATCTGGAAAGTTGTTGTGTTGATACAATAATACAAATGAAATGATGTATTTCAGCCCATGCTATCTTGACAAGAACAGCAACCAAGCTCATCCTAAGGAAAATCTCACAGAGGTAATAGGGGTCAGTCTCATGACACAAGAACCCTGAGAAGCATGAGGGACTTGGGTTTTTTTTAAGAGACAGTGCCACATCCCAAGTCCAGCCTTCAGATGCTGCTGGTTCAAGGGTCAGAATCCTGCTGTTCCTCTCTTGACTATCAGCTCCTCTCCAGTAGGATATTCCTCAGGATCCCCACATCTTCCACTGCGGTCTGGGCCCCAAGACCTGAGTAGGACCTCACCCAGGACAGGGGCCAGAGTTCTGGGATTGATTTGGTTGGTTATATTTTGGTTTGGGCTCCTATATCATTTGTTTTAAGAAAGAAAAATGAAGACATGTAAAAGGGGTGTTATTTAAAAACTGGTATATTTTGAACAGCTACACAGACTCTAGGCACTGCCTCATTTGGAGGTGACATCAGCAGTTCTTCCCACATGGTCCAGACTAGTGGTCTCTAGCCCGGCCCATTAATGACATGCTGCACTCAGAATCCCCTGTTACCCAACGCCCTCTGTGCCAGAGCCTCTACAAGTCCTGACAAAGGCCAGACCTCAAGCCAGACGTCAGGAAAGATATCAAAGCTCAGGGAACAGCCAGGCGGAGAAGGCTGATCCTCCACCCTGCAGGCCAAGCTACCCTACGGAGATCCCCGTCCTAGCCTGATGTCCACATGCCCCCGCAGTGTGCCTTCCAGGAACCTGGCGTGGCCTTCTCTGGGCATGCTGAGGCCATCTTATCCCACACACTTGCCTTGATCCCTCTCTTCAAGATTCCATTATCTCCATTAAAATGAGTGCACATGGTGACACACACAACTAGGAATTCTCCCCAGGACAGCTCCGTGGAGCCTCTTTTCCAAGTCCGTAATGGTCTAAATGTTTTTTATGGATTTCTGATGAAGTACAAAGTGTGCCATGGCACTCTCCACTGCTTCCTGGCAACCTGTGCACCAACACCTGGTAAATGGACCTGCTGTCCTGAGCAGCCAGGGTCACCCCCAGCATCCACACCCAGTGCCCCGTGTACATGCAGGGGAGGCAGAGGAGGGCCATGCATGAGTTCATTGTACAATTTCTTACATATCTTGGGCCAAAATGTCATAATAGCAAGCCCTCCAGATATTAAGTCATGAGCCAAATTCAAGATTGCATATATAGTGGAAGTTTACCATCACTAATATATTTATTATAGAAAAGACACAGATTGTATGTTTAGATTTACTTGAATTGTTTGTCTGTTCAAATGTTTCATAAATGTCAACGCAGACCCAGGGCACTTCTATAGATTAATGCCTGAGCAGGTTCTTAAGAGCTCATGCTGTTCCTACCTTCCCATTCTAATCCCTCCTTTGCATCTTTGGGAAAAACACAACCAAAGAACACATAGAAAGCTGGCACCCTCACTGTCGGCAAACAAACATTTCTGCGAAGATGAGTTCTTCAGGAAACACGTTAACAACTATTAGGTGCTTGTCAAAACTGGAACATTCTAAAAGGCATCCCCAGGATAATCTGAAAAGAAAAGGCCCACAACACTGACCCCAGTTGCCAGAAGCCAAGCAGGAATGCTGCGATCAGAACTGCCCTTGGATTTTAGTTTGATGAATTCATTTTGTGAAAACATAAAATTGAATGGAAGTATATGGAGCTAAGTAGCTACAAATAACTCCTCTGAACACATCAATCAGGCTCTGAGTTTCATATTTAAAAGAACCATGATTTCTTGCCCCAACTTAATATTTAATACAATTCTGGGGTCCAGCTCCAGATAAGGAAAGTAAGATCCTTCAAGACTGGAGGCAAGATGGGCATTTCATGCACGCTGGTGCTGCCTCTAGGGATAGGTTAGAGCCTCTAAAGGTGTCTCCTGTGAGAACTACTTGAGAGCCACATCTCAACTTTGCTCTGATAAACGGTAAGGCAACAATACACCCAAATTCTGTGATGAAGATCATGATGCCACCTGCCACCATTTGCCCAGCACTCATCAGATGCAGGCAACCATGCCCGGCCTGTGGCACACAGTATCCCTGAGGGCTCCTATCACTACTAGAAATGGGGCACTGGGTCCCCTTGACCGTACTATTATAAACAGACAGGGAGTGAATAACTTCCTCACAGACACAGAGGGGCAGGGATAGAATTAAAACTCTAGTTCCTCTCATTTTAAAGCACACACTACCTTCTTCTGCCTATACTTCAGGCTCACACAAATCCAGAATAAGCACTTTATTGGATCTGGCACCAATAAAATAGTTACTCATTCCTGACAATCCTAGAAGAAAGCATTATCATCTCCTTTGGTTAAGTGAGGTCACTCATTTAAGGTCCCCACTTCTCAGTGTTATCTCATCAGTCCACAGCTGAGATAGTCAGAGTCCCAGGCAGAGGCTGGGAGCACAGTCAGTTCCCAGTTAAGGACAGGAGGCAACGGAACACAGAGGTGGCATTCATCACCCAGCAGTCAGGCCATCCTGGGTCAGAATCTCAGCAGCTCCAGGGTCCTCGGCCAAGTGACTGGTCCATTGAGTGCCTCAATTTCCTTGGCTTCAAATTAGGACCAGTTCCCTGCCTGCTATGCCAGTCCCACCCATGGAGCACACTGAGATGGGGATTGAGACTGGGCGTGATAACGCACACCTGTAATCACAGCATCTGGGAGGCTAAAAACAGGAGGATCACTATGAGTTCAATCTACCTAGTGAGACCCTGTACACCCTGTCCTAGATACAGGAAAAAAAAAAAAAAGGAGAAACAAGAGTGGGATGAGTAATTCCTATTCAGAAATTAACATTTAGGTGAAGTAAAATGCCACTCGCTGAGTGCTTTGCTCAGTGCCTGGTAGGATATAGTCAGTGTTCAGCAGAAATTTCTTTCTGCTTTCATAAAAAGACAAATTTTAAAAAGTAAATGCCTTTTCTAATAAAACTAGGATTTTCCATTTAGCAGCTGGATGTGACTTGAATTTCATTTTTGCTATTCAGCTGTGTCCCTAGGTAAGCTAACAAACCTCTGTGAATCTTTTATCTTCTATAAAATAAGGACAATGTGTGTTTCAGGGGGACAAATGGAAAAAAAAAATCTGTTTACCTCCTTGAAGGGAAAGTAGGATGGCTCATAACAATGTCAAATCTGCTTTAGACAACTCCTCAGACCTAAATCCTATGCCCCTTCCATCCATCTGTTTACTGCTTCTTAGGGGATCCGGTAGGCCAGCGGTGGCTAACCTGTGGTACGTGCACTGCAGCGCACACATAAAGCCCTGTTGGCACATGAGCCAAGTTGCAGCATTGCTCCAGCACTGAGCATTCATGTTCCACCAATGGTGGTACTCTGCAATACATAAGTGGGCTTGGGCTTACAGTTTGGGCACTCAGTCTCTGAAAGTTTTGCCATCACTGTTCTAGACTACATAGCATGCCCACTGAAGAAGAACCTTTCCAAGAAATAGGGTATGAGAGGGTTCCCAAAGCCATCTCGTCCCAGCATCAAAATGGACACCCTCAGGGGTCACCCTCACGCCTTCAACCAGCACTCTCAAACCTCACAGTCGCTGTATAATCCACAGTGTCCTACGGGGGGGGGGGGGGCACTTCACCTTCTTCATTGGCTCATCAACAAAGGAGTATTTGGGGACAACAGCATCCTGTCCTGTTCCCCAAAAGTGAAACAGGCACCTCAAACAGAAAGGCTACAAAAGCTGTTCCACCAAACAGCTGTGTCTTGGGACACTTCCCCAAACACCTCTGCCGGCCTTCCAGCCTCAGGAGCAAGCTCACCAGCCTCCGAGGCCTGGCCCACAGTGAGGCACTCAGATGCCTCTGGCCGGTACGTGCACAGGCTAGCACACAGTATGACTCCGGATTCACACAACGCCCCACAGGGCCAAGAGCACTCCTTGAAATGACATTCTGGTGGCTTTCCCAGATTCTTAACTTTCCATTTACTTTGTCTTTTATTCCTTTTGAGTATATCAAAGCATTCATTTCTGAAATAAATGAATGAAACATCTGATCCATGGCACCTTTAGCTAATTTTCTCAAGCAACAAATCATTTGGGTTTTCCTCCTGTGGCCAAATACGTGATGCATAGATACAGAACAGCCTATCTTTAAGTACTCAAGAGAAAGCTGCTGCCTGGCACAAAACCTATATGATACGGGTCTTCTTAGCTGAGGACCACAGCTCCAAACCAGGAGTACACTGGACTCTTGGCCTCCAGCCAGACCATTCTGGTCCCAGTAGGATAGCATCTAAAGCCAAAGACCACAGTACTCAGTTCGACTGAGTTAAGAGCCTCAGTTTGCTCAGACTTCTCAGCATAAGGCCTGCACAGAGAGATGCATCCTCTGCTAGTCAGGATGGAAGGATGGAAGCCAAGAAGGGACATGAAGGTCCCACTCCATCAACAGGCATCCACAATCTGGCTTTGAAGAAGGCATTTTGAACATAGTCCATTCTCCAAGGGTGCAAGCCATCTTTCTCAGTTGACTGATCTTACTTCAGACAATCTGGGAGCCATGCCTAGGTCCACAAAGCTGTCCTTCGAAGCCTGGTAAAACGTCACTCACAGAAAACACCGTGAAGACACTTATTTAAATGTTTGGCAGCACTGCTCATGCTTCACAAGCCAGAAAGGCAACCTCAGGACCTGTCACTCTGTACCTAGAAAAGGGCTGAAGATGACACCAAATGGCCTCACAAGGGGAGCAGCAGGCCAGCCCAGGCAGCACCTGTCAGGGACTCAAGAGACCATCTTAGTCCCTGCTCCCAGCCCTGAGACTTTGAGAACATGCCTCAGGCCTTTGTGGGCCACTTTTCCGGGCCTTGGGTAGCGCAGAAGTGTAGAGAAGTGGGGAAGGTTCAAACCACAAGCGGGTCAGTGATCAGGGTTCCTGCAACTTTTAAAAAAAAACACGACCCAGTTCATTGTTACCAGAATTTCTTTTGAGATAATTGATAGAGTTCCTCTCTCCCTAATGAGTTTTATAGCATTTTACAACTTTTGAAAATTTTGTAGATCAATCATCTAATTCAGCGATATTAAGTCAACCAATAACTCTAGAATCAAGTTTTGTCAAAGTAGCAGATAATTGAATGTAGGCTGTGTGTCTTACACTACTATTCCTTGTCATTGTTTCTGGCCCACACACTCACAACCCAGGACTGAGATTACAGAGAGATCCTGTCACTTCCAGGAATAATTAACAAACTTTTGACAAAACCTTTTACATGTTATTCTTTCCTATGTCACTATCACAGTGGTCTATGACCCCAAGATGGTAGCACTTACAAAAATTTCTTTAATGCCATTTTCTCCCTTTAAATTAAATCCCAAACCTCTTTCATATTCTACTTACTCTCCCCCAAGCTAAAATACTTCCCATTTGGGATTTCTGACACCACAGAAATGGGCAAATGCCCAAAGGTCCCCCAGGAATCCATTTCCTGAATCTGTCCCTAGGTCGTAAACATCACACAGATATACATACGAGCCTAGAAAGCCTCAGGTTAACAAGACATCTGCAAGGATCCATCCTCCTTCTGCGCTCCCATACCCTAAATAGCAAATTTTCTGGCAACAAATGAGGTGTGTTATTTCCCGACACATGCTCTGATTGTTCAGTAACAACAATTGAAGTTTTTACTGGGACCACCACAGGCACAGAGCACTGGTGCTGGCCCTTGCCTTTCCCTGCACAGGCAACTGGGCATGCACAGGTAAAGCATCTGCACAAGTCAGTGGCACAGTAGTCACTGAAAGCACAGTGGCTTCCATTTCAGGGCTTAGAGCTGAAATTTTTCTGGACAGCAACTTTGCAGTCTAACTGACAGCACATGATTGTCAGCTGCCAGCACCTAGGCTATGGGTGTCCTTACCAACATGACTACATTCTTCATCATCGATTTTTTTTTTTGCTAGAATTTTGTGTTCCTTCTTAAGTGCCCAGGACATAAAATTATTAGGACAGTGCAAAGCAAGTACACTGATAATGGTTCAAAGGTCATGCTCAAATGCTGGCATCCAACATCTTGAGATCTTTAGAGATGAAAGGTAACCAAGTCCTGCAAAGCAATAAGCAATTTAAATAAGTTAAATTGGTGGGGTGCAGTGGGGTGGGGAGCACTAAGGGCCCAAACATGAAATAAAGCTGCCATAAAAGACCTTTAGTTTACCTGTGTCTGCACCTGTATTTCTTTTTTATTATTATTAGCTAAAGAGAATATAAATAGTAGAAGAAGAAGTAGTAGTAGTAGTAGTAGTAGTAGTAGAAGAAGAAGAAGAAGAAGAAGAAGAAAAAGGAAACAATACAGAACTTCACCAAACAAAACAATAGGAATTTGACAATGATTGCTGTATTGTGTAATGCTGTGTTCAAATTTGTTGTTCAGTTTACCAGATACAAGCACGAAAAATAGGTATGAAAAAAGGAAGAAATTAAAAAGGCTAAGAAAAAAAGTAAGCAGCAACTGCTCCCTTCTGCAGACCAGCAGAAATCAACAGCACAACTCTCCAAGCCATCCTGCATACATACATAAGTCTCTTAACTTCCATCACTGATCTGAGTTTCTGGCCATACTTAGGTGGCTCTCTCGCTACTTCGAAGTCTCACAGGTCAGCATCCAATTTTCTTTATTCATTCCTTGCATTTATGTTTACCTGCATGGGTGCATATGCTGGAGCTAAGCTTCAAATTCATTTTCTTATTGTTTTTCCCATTTGTGCTGAGAACTGATTGCCGACCTAAGCATCATACAATTATAGCACTGGTGGAGAGATGCGTGCCAGAACTGAACTGTCAACAGAATTTTAAAACCAGACTCTCATGTAAGGAAACAACCTGGCAGTATGTTTTACATCCCTCATATATCCTTTCTCCCTGCCTTTTTTTTTTTTTTTTTTTTTTTTTTTGGTGAGTAGACTAGGGGTTGGAGGGCCACATCTGCCAATCAGAGTCTAATGATAAGACAGTGCGTAGAAGCCACTCACAAAGAATGAGGAGAGGATGGCAGGTGACCCTGGCTCAGAAATCCTCCCACACCAAAACCCAAGGGCCTTCTAGACACATGGACATTCTGTGGGACACGTGACAGATTATCAGCAAATAGACCATGGAAGATATGTGAATAAGCCACATAGCCTGAGTTTACATAGGACATAAGAGCCACAGCAGATTTGGGCCACAGACTTGATGGAGTTCAAAAAGGGCAAAGTTGTTTTGTTTTGTTTTTCTTAAGCTCTGAATCACCAACCTCCAGGCTCAGGACTTCAAACCCAAATTGGTCTTGTATTGAGGCTATGGCCAGTCATGTGGGGCCTCTGCAGGAAGACGCACACCTAGGCTTCTGCTGCTACCCCACACCATGTACACATATGCACCACCTCCATCACCAGCAATGAACTAACTCCCAATCATTTTCCACTAACACTACACACAGACTCAGGCTCCTGTGATCGCCTTGCCCTGGAAAGCCACCTACCCTCAATCCACAGGCACATGACATGTGGCCCCTCAGTTACTCTTGCGCTAGAAGGCTCCTATTGAAGAGGTGCTCCATTTGCAATTAACTTCTTTGCCTTAAAAGCACTGAAATGCAAAGCACATAGCTGCACACTTTAGTTTGCAAGAAGAAAATACTTTGCAAATAAAGTACTGATGCCTCTTTCTGACAATGTCTCTGTTGTTGGAAACTGAATTTCAAAACCAGAAATTCTTTTCTGCATGATGGATGAAGCAGCTTCCTTTCATTCCTTTATTTTTTTTAGAAGTGCTCTTTTTCCTTGTGATTTGATTCCTAAGCAAAAAGTCTAGTCTAAGCTCTACTTCAGCCACCTCCTTGGCTTCTCCAAGTCTCATCTCTGGTTTCAGGGATAGAACTCACCACCACATAGGCTTTGAGAAAACACAGGTAAGGGCCTTGCACCAAGCTGTTCTTTCATCACTGTGAGTCTCAATAGAACTTTCGAACCATTAGCCAAATTCTACCCTTTTCTGTAACCTTTTCTTGTAACACAGTTCTGAATCCTGATAAGCCACAGGTCCTCAGGATCCCAGAGAATTAGCTAACAGGATTTATTCTCTTAATGAAAGACAGGACTGGCTTCAGAAAATGGAAGCACAGAGATTTGAAGGCAAATAAAAATGCCTTCTTTTAAAAAAATGCCTTCTGAGTCACCGCATAGAAAATATTCAGACATTAATTTTAGGATCTTAACAACTTTGACTTTTTTTTTTTTCAATCTACCCTAGCTCCAATTCTTTGCCCAACAATCCTTTGGCTTGGTTTTACCTCATGATGAGATCTCGTCCTCAAAGCCAGCTGGCCCTCTGACTATTTTTTTGGTGTCAAATAGGATCACTGGCAGGGATTAAAACACTTTTTTCTCCTGCTAACCTGATAAAATACAGACTTCTCTTGCCTATCAGAAGTTTTTATTCATATCTGTAAGTTCATGCTCACAATAAGACCATCAGTAATTTTATGTCTTTAAGGGGCTGTAAGATAAAGCAAGCAAGCCATACATTGTTTGCTACAATATGGTGTATTAAGTGTTCGTGTTAAAAACGTACAGAGAAAAAAATTACAATAGACAGGAGCATAAAGGTACAAAAGCCTAGGGTTTCTCTCTGTACCAAAATCTCATTCCAACCTCCTGCCAAATGCATCAGAACCACTGCATTATCAAAAAGACCTGTCTCAGCTGCTGGCTGTGACCATCAAAGCAGAGCCCCCGCGGCCTTCATTTCTATGAGGTTTGCTGGGCAGCCGAGCATGAAGGCTCCACTCTGCTCGCATCCCGACGGGCGCAAGGTTCCAGAGTTAACACTGGAGAAGTCCAAAGGTATGTCATCTCCAATTCATCACCATGTAGTCCTGGATCCTAAACATCCTTATACTTAATAAAGACAGGAATGAAAGGGAAGACAGTATAGGGTGAGGGAAACATTTTGGAGGAATTGATAGTGTTTTAGGCAAATCCTGCTTCTGGATCTTTGCAGGCCAACTGTAGATGAAAAATCAAGTCTTCGAGGTGTTGCACATAATGCTAGGCCCATGCAGCAGCTGCTCTGTCCGAAGCCTATAGCAATTCACCTCTCTCACACAGAAGGAATAATCATAAAAAGAAACAAGGGCTCAACTGATGTAAAAACTTCTGTTTCCCCTTTATCGAGTTCAGGTTGTATTTTTTTTTTTAATACAAAGAAAGGACATCTAATATTGCTGCTTGGAAAGGGAAGGACTATGTCACAAGGGGTGGAGGCACTTGAGAAACATGCTGCATACATTCCATTTTCTATACATAACCAACGGATATTATTTAGTGCTATTACAATAAATCTACTCCAGATCTTGCCAACAGTTGAAAATGGAGTGAAAAAAAAAAAAAGAGGGTTGGTTTTTAACACAAAGGAAAACTGCTTTCTTGGGTGTTAATTTACATAGTCAACCCCTCTCACATGACATACTCGGGCTCAAGGCAATTGATAGTAAAAAGCTGATTAAAGGAGAAAATCCTCTAAAAACAATACGTACACATCTTAACACTATTTTTAACTGATAGCTACAGTGACCAAATATCATGATGTAGCTAGGATGAGGAGGCACAAAGAGTTCTCTGAGGAAGCGTCACCATCCACAATTCCTATGGACAGTCTCTTGTGACAATAGTCTATGGTTTTCGATCTCAGTTTCTTTGATGTTAAACAAGAATGAAGACCCTTGTGAAGCACAGAATTCTACCTTTTTATGATATTTCTCTACCTTTTATGGTTTTCATAACCCACTTACATGGCAATAAATGCCTTTCTAATGACTAACTTTGAATCTTTTCCAAAAGAGTCTATGAATTTTCAAAGAACTAGCAACTGTTGAAATGTATATTTCATGAGTTTATGAAATCTACAGGTACCATTTCATTACATTGTGTGATTTCCACAAACCAGTGCAATTGACATAAAGCGCTTTGGGAGCCAACGCAATGGTTATGGTTGCAACCACTTGCATCCCTGGGGCAGGAAGGCAGGAGTGGCCTCTCTGTGAGCTCAGGTATCCAAGTGATCAGTATGCCATGGGACAAACATGTTTTATAACTATTACACCAAGCTACAGAATACAGAAGTTAATGCAACAAGTCAACAATATGAAAAACCTCTGACATACGTAAGTACACGCTGCAATAGAGTTTTCCTAAAAACAGTTTAATTCATTCAGAGTTTGATATGGCCCACTTTCATTAAGTCTGCTTTCCACTGCTTCCTATTCTTTACTCTTACATCCTAAATCTCTAGTGGCTATTATCTATACCTCAATGTGAACTTGCACAGTGGGAAGCCATGTTATGTGCCTGAATTTGTTCTAGATTTAGGATGAAGGTAGAGGAAAGTTTATCTAATGTGATGGTCATAGGCTTTTTCTTTAGGGAGATAACACTGATATATATGAAATATGTGAAAATAAGAAACAGGTGAGAAAAGAGAAACTGACTAAAATATAATCCAGGTCCTTCTAGGGGTTATAGTCACTCAGTGCCACTAGCAGTTGTAAGGTAGAATGGTTAATGGTCTTACAGACCTTACAGTATTTCTAGAAACAGTGTAGACCCTTCCACAACCCAGACACACCAGTCCCAAGTCAACTATGGAATCACTCTGTGGCCAATGAGTGAGAAAAAGGTTGTCACTCAAGACACTCAATACCTCAAAGTTCATATAAAATGCAGTAAAATGACACAGATTTCTCTCCACATCCAGCTGCTCCTCACCCCACCCCTGGTTTCCAACAGAGAGGAGAAGGAGGAGGAGGTGGAACCCAGACCCATTCCTTCCACTCCACTCATAAAACCACACTCCAGATGCAGACTAGGTAGGGTTCAACAGAATGATTTATATCCTTCTAATGAGAGGCCTGAATGACAACCACAGAAAATACTAAATGAAAGTAAAATGACACAGATGTGAAATACTTCCATGCACAAAGTGAATTTTAGTTCTTTTTTTTTTTTATTATTATTACATTCTGGCTTCAACTTGGCCCAGTGCCAGGAGGAAACCAGGCCACAGTGTTAGAGATCATTCACATGAGGTTGTCTATTAGCATAAGTAATCAGTGTGCTGCTGATGAACTGGGATCTATAAATAGAGAAACCAGTGTCTCTAGGAACAGCCTCAGTGGTATCCCTGACTCACAGCAAGCAACCCATTCCGCTTCCTTACACTGGTTTGCTCCACCTCCACATGTGCCTCGGCCCTTCATGGGCCCAAGATTTCCTTTCAATCACCGGAGCACACTTGGACACCACATCCCCACAGCAGCTGCTCATAACCACCAGGAGGCATGGGAAGGCTCACCTGAACAGGCCAGAGGCACACCGAGGTGACATCCCAAGAAGAGCCCCATCTCTCCACCACTGCCAGAAAAACCTCCACAGCAGTCTGTCCTACCTCATGCCCTTACATCATTACCCAAAGAATAAAGGAAACCAACAAGACACAGGTCTTTAAAAATTATTGCTAGAGGGGGCTGGCGAGATGGCTCAGTGGTCTGAAGCACCTACTTGGAACAAGCTGAACTAAAG
>NDGM011074757.1:0-16118 GCA_002564305.1 Octomys mimax
AAAAAGGAGACAAAACAAATTATTATCTGTTCCTTTCCATAGACCAGCAGAAATGCACAGTACAGTTGTGCAAACTGTCCTGCTTACCTACATAGATAAATCTCCTTCACCAACTCCCTCTCCTGTTCTTCTCAGCTCAGTAACTTTTTCCTTTTGAACAATTTCATTCCCTTTCCCCGGTATCTAGTGTATCCTTCACATTCTATTTTTTCTCTTTCAAGTTCTCACACTAAGGAGACACTATGATGTTTGCACACGTGGGTCTGATTTATTTCACTTAAGAATATTCTTTCTCATTGCATCCCTTTGCCAACAAAAGACTCAGATTTAACCTGTTTTATAGCTAATACTCTGTTGTGTAAGAATGCCACATGTTTATCCATTCTTCAGTTGATGGGCATTTGGGTTGTTTCTGGGATTTAGCTATGGTAAATTGAGCTGTTAGTAACATGGATACACATATATTCATGTGGCATGAGATTTCAATTCTTCTGGAAAAATGCCCAGGAGGGGAATAGCTGAATTAAGTGCAATCTCCAATTCTAAATTTTTCAGGAATCTCCACATTCTGTAATGGTTGTACCGCTCTGCACTTGACGAATGATACTGAACATTTTTTCATATATTAACTTGCCATTTGTATTTCTTCCTCTGAGAAGTGTCTATTCATCTCAGATGCCCATTTTTGGATTGGGTCTTTGAATCTTGGGTCCTGATTTTTAAAAATTCCTTATATGCTCTAGATAGAAGGCTTTTGTCTGAGGGACAGTCAGCTATAATTTTTTCCCAGTTTGTGTTTTTCTTTTCACTCTGCTGGAGATTTGCTTTGAAGTGCAGAAACTTCAAAAACATGAGATCCTAGTTGTTGATTCTTTCAAGTTTTTCCTTTGCAGTTTGGCTTTTGTTTATGAACTCTCTACCTACCCCTATGTCTTTAAGACTTCTACCTACACTTTCCTCCAGAAGATTTAGTGTTTTTGTTTTAATATTTAAGTCTTTGGTTCATTTTGACTGGGAAGCTGAATTAGATTAAATGAGGTATATAAAGCCATGCAGAACTCTGTTTACTTGTCTTCTTTGGGTTTCTCCTGAACTATGTTGATTACTGATGACACAGTAGGTAAAATTTCATGGTGAAAATATTGTTTTGCAATCTTACTTGAATATTCCAGGTACTTTAAGTATTTGAACCTCTTAGATATGTAGGGGATATATGAGACTATATAACCCATTCTCTGAAGATCATTAATATGATAAAATATGACTAAATAATAAATGAATACATTGTGACTGATACATAGTTACAGAATTCTGCTAAACTGATGTCTGATTGGTAATTCAAGACACTAACAAAGCGGTAGAATAATTATGTGAATAAAACAGTAAAATTCATGAATGATGTGGAGTAATATGCCTCCTCTTCTTCTATGAACTTTCCTGTGCTTCAGGAGGTATTGTGAACAAAACAGTGACTGTTGAGGATCTATGTTTCATGTGACTCTGTCCAAGAAAATCTGAATGTAGATAAAGCATAACCTTATAAGTTCACTTTTAGCAAATCAATGTGCAAACAAAATGTAAGAATACAGCTAATAATTTAAATGACTTACAAGGAGCAGCAGCAAGACTCACGAGAAACTCAAAGGCAATATTAACTGGAAATTGCCTGCTTATGAAGGGAGGCTAAAAGATACTTGAGTGTCTATTACTAAGACAGAACGCCCACAAGATGTGGCAGTTGTTCAAACAGCAGTGATCAAAGGACAATAAGGAAGCAGTCAAGTGCACAGACTCAAAGAAGACATAAGGGCTTGGATCAGTTTCTCTTCTGTATTAACAGAGGTGGGATAAAGCATCACACACTGAGTGCCCTAAAGTAATACTAATCTCTTCTTTAAGTTGCTATGTCTATGGGCCCTATATGTGGAGTGTATTAGTTGATCAGATCTGTCTTAGGTTCTGTCACAAAACTGAAGTCTGAAGTCAGCTGCATTGTTATGTCTGATAGCTTCTCAGGTAAAGGAGCTGTTTCTGGGGAGTATTATTCACTGTATAGCAAATTAGTGCAGGTGGCTGGTAGGAGTCTCCACTCTGTCCTGGAGAGGATCAGCCCAGGACTGCTCCTCACAGCACGCCATCAGAGTGAGAATTTCAACAGACCAAGGCAAAGCCTCTGCTTTTTCTCACCTATCTTAAAAGTCATTCTATGTGACATCTATTGCATTGTATTGATCTCACAGGTTAGCTCTGACTCCAGTGAGTGCTGTCTAGAAGACCAACTGCTGTGTTTCCTAATCTTGTCCCCATAACTTTGAAAGTGCCTTATGCACTATTGATGGCTACCAACATAAAGAGTTTGGAACAGAAGCCAAAGTCATATATATATATATATATATATATATATATATATATATCTGTAATCGCTTGCATATGTCTCATTTGAATATTCAAATACTGTAATACTGCCATTATTTCATCAATAGTCAATGCTATTTATTTGTGTTTTGTGTTTTTTGATTTTTGGGTTTTTGTTTTGTTTTGGTTTTTTTGCGGAACCGGGGATTGAACTCCGACCCTTGCACTTGCTATTTATTTGGAGCTGTTATTTGGAGCTATTTAGTACATTTTTATTAAGAAGCTTGCCATGCTATTTAATCAAATACCTGAATATTGATATTCACCAGGAGTTAACTCTTTTTGAGCTGCTCAATAATACACCAAGCCATATGCCATGAAACTAAAAGCATTACTTACCTTATTTTCTAAAATAATTTTATTGCACTCATTTTACAGGTAAAGAGTCTGAGTTCAGTGGATGTAAGGAAGACACCCAAGTCAGCAGAGCCGAGACTGGACCTTACGTTAACCTGAGTCTGAACATTGTCTTGGTGATTTCTGTGCTATTCCTCTGTAGCAGGTCATGCTGTGTTACTCTCTGTACAGCACTCAAACTTTTTGCCCTAATATGAATCACAGGAAAAATGTTACAGAATCAGTTTTATGAGTGAAATAGTGACCAGTTATTAGCATTAAAGAGAATTGCTGAAAAGTATCAGGAAAATTAGAAGAGAACTAATGAAGCTAGAAAAAGAAGATCAGAATTGAAAGTATCCAGATAGGTCACAGATAGTAAAAGAAATCATGGAAATATGACAATTAGGAACAGAATCAAAGTCCCTAAGGCATTCAGACATGAGATAAAAGTGAGTACCTTGGACTGTGTAGGTAGCATTGCGTGCTAAGGAAAAAGCAAGGTTATAGAATACAGTAAGAGAAGGAAGAATGTCCTCAGGTCCAGACTGGCCAAGATTGGGTCTTTAGTCACCACTATTCTCTTGAGGATAATTCTTAGCACCTTTGCATTCTAACCTGAAAATAGGGCTACTGCTGCTGCTAACATACACCTCACTGGATAGTTCTGAGGGTAAAGCCATAGTTAATGCATCTACCTATGGGACGGCTTGTCACGGAAATAATCCAAAAGGACATTTCTTGTGTTTCAGACACTGTGCTGAGTGCTAGACACATAGTGTGGTCCTCAGTTCAAGCTTGGACTCTTTGCTTTCTTACTTATGCCTCAGACAGACCTAGATAATGCCAGAACTCTTTAAAACTGTGCTTAAGCTAAAGCTAAAGGAAGTAACCTTTCCTCATAAAAATCTTTCATTAAAAATGAATATAAACATTTTTTCCTTTTAATGACTTTCAAATAAATAGTATTCTGTAACTTCAAATTTATCACACTTATCTTGATCTTTATGAATGGTTAATCAATCCACATTCTCTTCATTATTTTTTTCCTGGATAATAAACTCTGTGAGAACAGGGTGTTCCTCCTTCTGGTTCATTCTCATAATGCCAGCACTCAGTATACTACCTAGTAGAGAGAGAGACCTCCATGAATACACACTAATTAAGTTATTTATTAAGGATTGTGGTAAAAAATGAGATAAGTTAGTATTGTGATGGTAAAACCACACAAACACATATGAGGCTTTATTATCATTAACTGTTTGCATTATTACATCCAATTTTCATATCAGTTTTAATATAAGGCTATAGTAACTCCTGGGCCTGTCTCCCAGAAGGACATTGGGTAAACGTCAGGAACATCAGCACTGTCTTTCTCAAATAAACCCACTTATACATTACTTGTCACAGAAATGTTGTCATACTTACCATGTAAATTTTAAGTATGAAAATGTGATCTATCAGCCTGATATAGTTTAAGCAGACCCTGAAGAATGTGCTACACAAGTCTTAGTCCTTGATTCCTTCCATGGGCTTGAAAGACAATGGATTCTCATTCTTGTCTGACTGTCCAAGTTGGCACTCACGTTAGGTCCTGTGCTAGGTGTTGGACCACACCCAAAAACATGAAGATGAATGATGCAGGTTTTACACGCCCTTAGAAAACTTTAAATCTAGTGAGAGAAATGGCGTTATTCTAATCAGGTTGGGCAATCACAAAGAGTAAGTTTAAATATCATGCCCATGGGGAAGACTATTTTGGTTAAGAAGCATTCAGGGAGGCCTAGAGGAGAACTATGGTTTTGAATTTATCAGAAAAAGAAGGGGCCGGGGAGATGGCTCAGTAGAATAAGCACTTCCCTGGCAAGCGCAAGGGTCTGAGTTCAATACATGGTTCTGCAAATAAATAAGAATAAGACAGTGTTAACAGCCATGAATCATTGGAATGGGATGTGCCATTGCATCTTAACAAAACACTACACTTTAATTTAATTGTGCAAAGTTTATTTTATATGCAGAAAAATTAACAGAGTTTACCTAACCCAGTTGTGTTTCAAGTTCCTTAATAATTGCTTTTACAAGATTCAAATGTGAATAAGCAATTCCACAAACAAACTCCTGTATTTCTAATCTGTCTGTGATATATTCCATGTGCACTTTTCTGAAGATTTATAATCTAGCTTAAGCTAGCAGCAGCAATCCTAGTGCAATGACCAAGAATAGCATCAACTGGAATAAATGCCAGGTTCCTCAACGTAAGAACAGCAGGTACCATGACAGGAGGCACCAAAATAACCATAGATGTTCCAGGTAACAAAAGACAATGGAAAACACATCCTCCACATTTGTAAGCAAAGAACACAGGAGCAAAGATGAAGGTTGAATGAGGGAACGAGCTTTGAATACCTGTCCTGTCTCTCCCTGGGACTCTCATTTTTAAGCTGCAGTCTTACTCTGATCTAAACAGGATGAAATGAGATTCAGCTGGCTCCCATGACTTCTCTGTGCTCATATATTTTTGTTTTGATCTTCCTGCTGATTAAATTAAGCATTCAGTAGAGACCTGGGGCACCTACCATACCAGGGTGTCATAGAAGCTCAGTGAACGTGACCAAGCTCTTCCTTCAAGGAATTTATAGTCTTAGAGAAATTCCAAATAAGCCTGTATTGCAGGAGTGACATTATTATATTTTGACAGGAGAGATTAAAAGAAGTACGCATCTGTTATTTTGTGTCCTTGTTGAAGTTGCAATGAACAGAGCTATTGTTTTTACAAATGTGATTTCCCCAATCCCAGTCCTTACGAAATTGCTCTTCTCAGACTAGGTAAGTTATCATTAAATGATTTTTTTTTCAATTTTTCTTTTCTATCTCTTCCCTTCTGACAAATAAACGTTTGTGATAAGATCTAAATGCAAACCTCCAAACTTTGCTCAGCATGAAAATCTCTCCCAAGTCCTTGCATTCATATAAAGCTATACAGAAGTAAAGAGTTATTATAATGTAATGATTGGGTGATGAGAAGAAAAATGAAACAGCTGGGACAAGATGGAGCTAGAGACTCCAGGGGAAATCAAATCCGTGTCCACACTAATGCTTTTATGCACTGACTTGTTGGGAAACAAATACAATTTATTAGATACATTTGCTATGGTGAATTTTTCCCAGAATCACTGTTCACTAACACTTAATATTAGAATAATAGAAAAATAAATATTTTAATCATGGTAAACACTGATTTTCACCCATTAACTTCAAAACTTGTTAAAATGAAGCATGTGCTTGCTCTTTCATTGGTCTTGTTGAAAAAGTGAAACCCAATACATAAAGACTCATGAGTTCATTTTCTTTTCTTTCCTCCTGGTTTCCCCCCCTTTTGGTGTCGACTTTCAACACATAATAATTTACAATACATTTCCTTCTAATTAGACTGAGCTGAAATTTCAGCTAAAGCAGATATGAGTCCCTTCTGGTTTTTATTTGAATAATGACTGGCCAGGAATCCAACTTTTCATCCACTGCAGCACAGGGAGTGGGTCCAGAAGCTTGCCATTGAGGATAGTTTTTATTTAAATGCATAGTTCATACTTGATGTCCTTGCTGCATAATGTGATTTTTTTATGTGTGTGTGCAATTTTAATTTTTTCATTAGGAGGTGAGACCATGTGCCGAGGGGTTTTCTCTAGAGGCCTGTTCTCCTGGCTAGATATGTATGACAGGTTTAAGCATTAAATGGCTTTAAGCTTGTCAAAGAAAGGTTATTAAAAATGTCCCTGCCTTTCAGGCTCTGCGCTCAGTAGGAGACCAAACGCAATCCTCTGGGGCTCTTTCTACTTAGTCATGTCATTTGGCTCCTTGCCTACAGCAAAAAAATGAGACACCATCTGTTATTTCTCACTAATGGCTCTGGGTCCCGAGTTAGCCTGGCTTGCTGTGCTTACCCGCTTCCCACCAGTGGCTGGACACGGCCTTGCTAACGTGATTCTCTATAGAGAACTATGCTTTATTATTTATTAATGGGCTTGGAGCTGTGGAACTGCTTATATATTCTAGGGCATTACTGAAATCTGAGCTATGTACATTATTTTATTACCACTGTAAGTCTATATTTTTATATTAGGGTGATAAAAGTTTTTTGTGTGAATTGCCTTTTTTCTGGTAAAGATAATAGCTTATCTTAATCAAAGGTTTCTATAGATCTTTGAAATTTTTTTCACAAGATCATATACTCTTGACATTATTACCTCCATTTTATAAATGAAGAACCAACAATGACCAATTTATATTACTTTAGCAATAAAGAAGGCAGAGAAGGTGGACCTAGCCCAAGCCTTCCTACAGAGCTGCACCTTCCACTACTATACTGGTGCTTCTCAACGTTACATCCTGGGCTCTCTGGAGCTTATACGTGACGTGTGTAGCTTCAAAACCACTGTACACCAGAAGCAAGTTATTTCCCTCTGTGTACTTTTCAGTGTCTGCATTTACTTACAAATGAAGAAGTGCCTTCAGGCTGTGTCAGGAGCCATCAGGGGTTTCCACCACTGCTGCCCATCTTCTCCTAAGTGGTGGTCATGCAACCTGGTGAAGAGCCTCAGTGTTAGCCGGCTGCCAAGCTCTTGCAAACAGCAGTAACTTGAAAGACATTGGCTGAAACCTGGCTCACTGGCAGGGCCATGATGCGTTTCCCATTTCACATCTCACCATGGGGCTGTGCTTTGTGGGCAGGTAACCACTCAGTCAGACGAAAAGCTTGTTGAGCTGTTCATGAGGATACATTTGATGGCTGAAAGTATGAAATCATTGCATGGTCTTAGAAATATTGCATATGTTTTCCTGAGGGAAAGCTGCAAGTACAGAAGTACCTAAAAGAATAAAAATAAGTTTGCTTCTATTTGCAAATTCAAATCAAAATTGGTTCCAGAAAATGTCACTATGATAAATGTAAAGATAAAGAAATGTTAACTGCCTCATTGTAGTGTTTTTATTGGCAAATTTTTTACACATTAGAGATGTGTTGGGCAACCTGTAAATTGTTACAGACTGTAAATCATTACCTAGCATGCTAGATTTGCTGTATGCTAGTACAGGTTAGGTAAAAAGTGTTTTGCTGCTAAATATGTTTTGAAAACTTTACTGTAAGGATACATACCTTTCCTTATTAAAAACAAAGAGCAAACAAAATATATTGTAATGTAGTAATATGCACTATAAATGACAAAGGCATAATATTTATAGTTTCCTAAGCTTATTTAACAATGTAAACTTATTTTTTAAGTTTTAATGATAGTAGTTTTCCACTCAATATGTTTTGAAAAACATTTATCAGTTGTGTTTTTCAAAAATATCTTGAACTTATAACTTCAAAGTACTCTGAAAGACAGCAGGCAGAGAGCCTGCTCTGTCTCTCAGTTCTCTAGGTGTTCCAAGCACAAGCTTGTAGTTTCACTCATGTCTTACCTTATTTTTTCTTCCACAAGTTGATCTCCAGTTCCTTTCTATTTTACCTCTAAACAGTCCCTTGGAAAGGACCTCTCCTTTCCATTTCCACTGTAAAGTGGTAACAGCTTCCCAACTGATTTCTCTACCTCCCTTCTCCACATTATGACAAGCACAACCTTTCTGAAACACAAATTGGGCTTTATAAATCTAGCTCTTGCATAACTTCACAGATATTCCACAATGAACAATGAAAGTTACCCTCCTGAGCACAGCTTTTGAAGTCTTCTGTGATCCAACCCATTTTTATATTTCTGATACTCTCTTTCTATGCTTTCATCAGATTAGGCTGCTTGTGGCTTCCTGAACACAGAATAACTTTTCTTTAACACATATGGCCTTTTCCCATGTCACTTTTCTAGAGTCTGTGCCTGTCGAACTTGTATACACTATTTAAATAACACCATCGGCAAGTCTGTGACTAAACTAATCTCTTTTACAAAAGTGTTCTAGTTATTTCAGGTACAGTTATATAATCGGTTTTCTTTTGTTAGAGGTTTCTTAAACAAGGGTCTCTGTTACTTTTTTTTCAAGAAGTCCATGGAGAAAGTGGGAGTCAACTCTAGAGATGGAGTTCAATGATCCCTGCTTTGTGGGGTTGTGTGCCCTTCTTTAGCCTTCTGAGTTGTATTACAGTTGGTCAATACTATCATTTCCGTACTACCTAAGTGATGGTGTGTCACTTCTATGTTCAGAAGTAGCTTTATGGCCTTCTCTTCTGCCTCATTCAAGGATCATTCGCTCTAAACAGACCCAGTCATGTCATAGTCAGTGTTTTGAAGAAGCTCATGTAGCTGGACACTTAGTTTTCCCTGCCATCACCTATGGGGAACTTTAGGAAACCTCATGTCAATTGCGACACAGAGTGTGTCATTTCAGACATAAAACTGTCAGCCTGCATCAAGCCTTCAACTGAAAGTAGCCTGAACTGACAGCTTCCTCTGACCTCATGCAAGACCTTAAGCTAGTATCACCAAGCCAAAGCACTTTCTAATGGCTGATTGTTAGGCTTTTAGACTTAAAACTCCCAAAAGTCTCATGCTCAAAGGTGGGGCTTATAGAAGGTTGGTGGATTATGGGACATTGTACTCATCGGGGGATTAACCCACTAGTGAGTTCAAAGCTGAATGTGGTTTGGGAGATGAGTCAACTGGAGTGAAATGAGCCAGGTCAGTCAGGTGTGACCCACAAGGTGCATCCCTATTTCCAGTCCCACCCATCTCTCTTTGCTTCCTGGCTGCCATGGGATGCAGCTCTGCTCCACCACAACTTTTTGTCATGATGTTTCTATCTTGGAGTCAACTGACCATAATCTGAATCCTTTGAAAATCACAAGACAAGTAACACTGTCCTTTAAATTGCGTGTACCAGGAGTGATTTTAGTAATGGGAAAGTGACTAATAAAGAGAATTGAAATTAAACAAGTAGGCTTGCTGCTGTGACTATACCTGACCACATGACTCAGCAACTGTGAAACTGGCTTGTGGGACAAGTATGGAAAGATTTGGAGGTGACAACTACAGAAGCCTTAGAATGCTGTAAACAGATGTTGATGAGAGATACAACGGGTGATCAAAAATGATAATGCAGATAAAAATAGTGACAGTAAAGGCCAGGCTCATTAAATTTTATATGGGACTCTTAGATACTGGGCCAAAGATCATGTGTGTTTCAATTTGGAAAAAATCTGTCTAAGTTACATCCACATTCTAAGACTTAATTTGTAGCTGAATTGAAGATGACAAACCAATTCATCTGATAGAGGAAGTTTTAAGGGAACCCAACATCCAGACATGGGCATTCCTGGCTGCTTTTAGTCAGATTTACGCAAAGAGCAAGTCTGTCTCTCTTAAATTGCATTCAGGTTATCTGCCCCAGGATGGGTGCACTACTGACACCCATAATCCCAGCAGCACTTACACCCATAATCCCAGTGCATCATGAGTTAGTCACAAACTCTAGAAGTCCACACCATGATGCGGGAGGCTTTGGGGGGACAACTAGACACAAACCATAACAGTTACAGAGATTTCCTCCAACATCTCAGAAAAAGGCCTGGAAAGACAGCAAAAATGTGTGACACCGCCACAGTTTCAGCCAAGAGTCCCTGAGAAAGCGACACCTGTAGCTACAAGTGCGAAGTTGAGGCAGCAATAGAAACCCCCAAAAGCAGCCAAGTTGCATCTACCTTTGTATGCCCAGGACTCACTTCTGAGCTGGAACTATAAGATCATATTATAAAAGATTTTCTGATTAAGTGGAAGTTTGCTTTAAAGGTAGAGCTTGAAGCAAATATAGGATTATAGAAAAGATTTTATTTATTAAAAGCAATGAAACTCACGTAAGGGTCTATGATAGCAGAGACATACGGATCATTTTCTAAGACAATGAAATTGCAAGTGTTTTGACACTTTAAAGGAGTTCTCCCAGTAGAAGATATAAAGAGAAAAAAACATTTATATGTAGATAAAAATATGCATGAGAAAAATATTAAGTGTTATGTCTTTCAACAGAAATCTAAATTTGAATATCTAATGTGTACACAGGGAAAATATCCCTAGTCATTGTAAGGTGATTAGGTCCTCAGTGAGTGAGAGTGCTCTAAAGTAGACATGGCTTCAGGTGTGTGTGTGTGTGTGTGTGTGTGTGTGTGTACACTTGTAATGTGTGTATCTCAGAGGTGCTTACAAAGTTTCTTATTTCAGTAAGACTGAAAGTCTCAAAGTTTGGTTAGAAATAATTTTTATGGGATTTTATGAAAAGCACATGGGAGAGCTGGCCCAACAGCTCAGCAGATTAAAGCACCTGCTTAGGCAGACAGATCTCGTGCGTGCCATGCTGGCCCTGCTCGCGGAGTGTGATGAGACTGTGACTGTGGCTGGGTGTGGTGGTGCGTGCCTGTAATCCCAGCACTTGAGAGGCTGGAAACAGGAGAATCTCTATGAGTCTGATATGTGTAGTGAGACCCTGTAGTCCCCATACTAAATATAAAAAACAAAACAAAACAAAAATCTAAAAGCACACCAGGTTTTGCAGGAGATTAGCTGAAGTACTTATGCATAAAATATTTTTTAAATTATCTGTACCTACTGATAAAGATATATTTTACATTGATTGTAGTTTACTATTAGCACCTCAAATAAGGAATATTAATTTGGGTTTTTTTGTTTCTGAAAGAGTAAATTTCTTATGCTGACAGGACTCTGGCTTTGTGTGCTATGCCACTCACAATTATAGGCAAGTTGGGACAATCTGTATCATTCGCAACAAACAGGAATTAAAGAATAGATGTATGAGGAGAGCGCTTCTCCCAGCTATAGCTCTTAGGCCATACAGGAGCTCTCAGAGGCTGACAGGAAGCATGTGAGTCTGCGAGCAAGATGCTCTCGCTCCTGCTCCCTGTGGCCACCACGTTGCCGCAGGTGCTTGGCCCTACTGTCCGCCTAAGGCCGAGTCACACTTTACATCTTTTCATGTTCTTTGCAAGAGACAGAGTGAAGAAGAAAATCACTTTTTAAAAAGGCAAGTGCCATGTTCTCAGGAGCTCTACTGGTGCGGTTGTAATCAATTTCCTAAAGGCGGGTGATTGTTTGGGGAATTCTTAATAATATATTCCCATCAGATGTTTTCTCTGGAAAAGTAAGAGATTCACAAAACCACCGTATCTACCAACCACCTCCACAAAACTGCATCCAAGTAGTAATCTTGTCTAGAATTAAACAGTGTAGCAAGAAGCTCCCTGCTTTTGAAACAAACACTGGAGTGTTTTAATTTGTTTTAAATTAAATATCATTCCAAAGTTCCTGTGGGGTGAAACTATGCAGCTAGCCCTCTTTCATAGGAAAGATTACCTGAAGAGCTTTCACCCTGGTCTTTACTCCACTCCTATTTTGCACACCTGGTCTTCTGCAGCTATACGATTCCCTTGACTTAAGTTTTCTTGTAGTCTGCTAGTGCGCTCTTCCTTGGTTCAAGACCTCAGTGCATACTCTTTCTCCACCTTGGAATGTTCTCTTTTTTTTCTCAAGTCAGCTATATCGAGGCTTTCAGAGTTCAGCTTAACAATTACTTCTTCCTCCAGGAAACACCCTCATGCAATTTCCAGAGTGCCTCCCCAGATACTCTTAGAAGCACATAGCTAAACATGTTGGGGCTCGTCTGTATCCCAAGCATTCTGGGGTACTGGGATGTGAGGAGTGCAAAATAAAGTCCCTCCTGGGAATCTTAATGAGAGCCTGACTCTAAATAAAAATGGTCAGGAATGTGACTCAGTGTTGGGACCCTGGGTTCAGTCTCCAGTACTGAAAAATAAAAGCAAAACTAAATAAGAAAACAGAAACGTTGTGCAGTTCTTTCATTGGTCTGACTTTATGCCTGCGTGACCACGAGGTAAAGGCCTGTGTTGGCGTCTTAGTTAAGCCAAGCTACTTTAACGAAAGACCATAGTTTGGTTTAGCTTGCAAAACAAATTACAGTTTTGGAAGCTAGGACAGCAACAACTGAGATCTGGAAGGTTTTCTTGCTGGTAGCATGCTCATTTCTGATTTGTGCATGGTGGACATCTCCTGAATCCTCAAATAGCAAAGTGAGGAAGTTCTAGCATTTTCCCTTCTCATAACATAGGTAATAATATCATCAAAGGGGTTCCTCCGTCATGGAGCTATCTAGCCTAACTACCTCCCAAGCTCCCAGAACCTAATAATATCACATCAGGGATTAGAGGTCCAACATGGGACAGGAGAGGGTGGGACAAGATTTGCTCAATAGCAGCCCCTACTAGACTTTTCTGTGCCAATAACTCTTCGTTATTGGCACAGAACTGCATGGTCCCAACACAGGTACCTAGAACACAGTAGGCATTCAACAAATAGCCATGGAGTAAATGAGAGAAATTCTCCTATATTATTTGACCATAACAACAACAACAAAAAAAAAGAAGCTCGTCTTAAAAGAAGGAACCTGCACAGGATTTCTTTAATCAGCAGAATTTAAAGTCTGTCACATAACAATACTATCGTGATTATTTTCCTCTAACCAGAGACTTATTAATGTTTTTGGTAGCCACAAGAGCCTGCTTCCCCGCACCGACACACAGATGGAATTTTCCTTCTGATGTTGTCAGTACATTTTCACCTTTATTTATGCCTCTATTCTTCAATTCAAGTGTAAGAACCCACAATAAGTCAAACTACAATCAAAAACATTAGGATCTTTTGCACGTGGAAAATGTTCCCCAAATTATTCAGGGACCTATGCCAGCCCTGCCCCCAGGGTGCTCTGAGATGGCAATTGAGACTGGGCATGGTGGCACACGTCTGTAATCCCAACTCTTGGGAAGCTGTAAACAGGCGGATCACTATGAGTCTTATCTAGCAGTGAGCCCCTGAACACCCTGGAGACCCTTTCCTCAAATACAAGAAGCTAATTCTAGTCTTTAAGGGTTTGCTCAGGATTTTTATCAGGCCTAATAACCCTCCAACTAATTAAGTGGATATCTCTAATTTCATAGACGTTTGAATGCTAGACAGGTTGATTGACGGAAACTATTGAGGGACATCCTAGCTGAAGCTCAGAATTTTTTTGTTTGTTTGTTTTTTGTTTTTTGAAGCTCAGAATTAAACATCGGCCCAGTTAGGGAGAAGGAAAAAGAAAAAAAAAACTTAGTTTATTGTGCACAAGGATATCTTGGTCCCACAGTATTTTTATGCCAGATCTCTTGTCTGGGTGGAAACAAGTAAGACTTCAAGGAGGAAGTAAGCAGTGGCTCCAGAAAATCAGAACTGAAAGCATGCCTAGGCCCGTAGGGCTCCTGCTCAAATAAGGGTGTTGGCCAGGTGAGCAAATAACTCCCATGTGAGGGTGTAGCGATGGGTTGTTCATAATCGCTATGATAATTAACATTGAGTTGAGAAGTATACCAGGGGTCTGTCTTTGGGAATCTAGGATGTGTGGACCTCCTGGAGATGACTTAAATTTCAGGTCCATCCATCACTGAGGCTGACAATGTCCAGCTATTTTCTGGTTTGCTTTTATGATATTTTTTAAAGAGGGCCAGTAGCACTTGTGGTATAAAATAATGCTTACCACCACCACCTGTCACAATACAGGTGCTCAAATGTAATCAGTATTAGTCACCCTGCTCCATGTAGTTCTATCCTGTCCAATATTGGCTCAGAAATGGAGAGATTGCTCCTGGAGTGAGGTGTGAGGAGGCATCAGTGGACACAGCTGGGTACTGGAAGAGACAGAGAAAAAGGTCTCCCAGGTCAGAGCTGATTTTGTTCTATGCTAGATGTTTCTGAGCTGGGGACGATGGCTTTCGCACTTCCGTCTGGTCACAGAGCATCAGAAATTGCCGTTTGCCTACTTCCACGACCTATACTTGTCCAACAGGATTAGAATGTTGCAGCAAACTTGGGGAGAGGTGTGTTTTGTTTTTTTTTTTTTAATAACAACACAACTAAGAAGACATAATTGATGTTGCAACTGTTTAGTTTATGGACCAAGTATTCATGGAAACATGAAGGGAGGAAAGATGGCAGCAGGATGGGATCTTGTACACAGAAATGCAAGTCAACCCCAGTGGGGTGCTCAGGGGTCATAGGACGCATCCTTCCAAACTCTCTTTTCAGAGTCTGAGTTCATGTATGTAGGCTTTTCCTTGTTCATCACTCTCTGAATACTTTCCCCAAACATCTAGATTTTGAAGTCACTGTTCCAGGGAAGGGAATGAGAATAAAACAAGGATATGACTGATTCTTTTTTTTTTTCCCCCCTCTCTCTCCTTTTGAAAGTTTTCAGATAGATTGCTAACTCAAAAACACAGCGACATGCTAAGGATGCAGAAATCAGATGAAAAATGAGCCTACGAGCAACAAAAAGTGGCTGTGAGAAATGGGGCTCGTTAGCCAGAGGAGAAGGGCGGCTTTCAGAACTTACTTCCAACCCTTCCTCTGCCATTATTCATGAGATGGGCTGATATGAGGGCCCGTGGGGACAGGCATGGTGATGAAGGAAATGAAACGCTCTGCTCCACTGTTTCTCTAGACGGACGAGGGGGGTTTTCTGCCTTTCGTTGGGGGTAGCGGGCAAGGACTGGAAGCCCTGAGAGACTGCCTCTCTGTTCTCTGTTCTCTGCACCCCGCGGGGAGACGTGGGAGGACACGATGAGCCGGACGACTTGAGCTGGAAGCTGAGCTCCATCTGATCCCCGCTCTGCCCCTGGATAACAGTGTGATCTGGAGCGTGATATTTCACATCTCCACATCGCATTGTTATCTGTAGAGTAGGAGCCGTGAAACTTCATCTTATGTTTTTAGGGTCCCATGGGTTCGCTGTATAGCTCTGAATGTCTGGTACAGAGTTAGTATTGTCCGCTCTTCTCGCTCTCCTCCCTTCAGACGCACCAAGAGCCCCATACTCTCTCTCACGGGAGTCAATGTGCTCTAAGTTGCGTAGCCTCACAGAACTCAACGTAGGGGGTGATTATGAGGCATTTGAGCTCACAACAACCAATGGTCATGCTCTCCTTCCCAGCCAGGTGCGCTCAATCTGATTAACAAATAGGGCAATGAATTCAATCAAGCTCAGCATGTTCTCTGCGAATTCTATGATCTTACACATAGAGAGATTCTATTCTTGTCTGCATTGTGACATTTAGTGAAATTACTACGCAGTATCAAACTCTAGCTGGTGGGGAAATGGGTAGTCCACGGAGCCAAGGGATGGGGAAATTTATACACAATGCATGAGTGAAATATCAACAACCCATTTGGTCCCATGACTCATTTAGTAGCCTCATTCTCCATGCGTCTTATTTTTCAGTTATTTCTGATGTTGAAGTTAGAGAAGATGCAATTAATTGCCCT
>NDGM011074762.1:0-25563 GCA_002564305.1 Octomys mimax
AAAGATAGGAGGAATAGAATTTGGGGAGGCAGAAAGGGAATCATTCTATATGAAATAAACTTCCAGGGGTAGGGATAATTGTGCATGTCCTGACTAGCAGAATGAGATTATTGGTGTATGACACACCTACGTCAGTGTCAGTAAACCCTACTGTTTAATGCAACAGGTGGGGCCCTTACAATAACACTTAGCTCATGGAAAATGTACACATTAATAATGAACCCTAATGGAATACATTTTGGGGAAATTATTCCAGAGACAAGCAATTTCATAATGAATAGGTATTCCTGAAAATAGTGTTAAATGGGGATATTAACAAATTCCTCCAACACTGGGCAGATTAACCATTTTGACTTTGACTATGATAGTTTACCAAGAGAAAGTGAACTATGCAGATGGCTTAGGTTTAGGTAAGAAAACACTGAAGATTAAGGCAATAGAAATAACTCCTGAAAATGAGTTTATTGATACCTTGGATTAACTTACTATCCTTTTTGCCTTCTATTCTTCTTTCCATGGAGTACTTACCAAATGCCTGGAACTAAGCTATGAGCTGAGACAGAACAGAATAAGATACAATCTCTGCCTTATAGAACTCCCACTCCAGCGACGGAGACCAATAATGTTGCAACATGATAAGGTACTATACTGAGGGAATGTGGAAAATAGGAGGGACTATGATGGAAAGTGGTGCCTGTTTTGAACAGTTTTAGAGGCCTCCTCTGACATATAGTTCTATAATAAATATGCATCATTGCAGAGGGTTTAGCTGTCTGTCAGAGCCACCTATTCTCACTGTCTTCCTCCATGGATCATTTATTCATCTATCTATTTCTCTCTCTCTTTCCAGCCATGAGCTAGCTAGCTATCTAAGACGTTATTTTTAAAATGTCATTTTAAAAATAACTTTGCCAAGATTTTACTTTTCTCTGTTGGGGGAAAATATATATATATATATATATATATATATATATATATATATATATATCAGATTATTTTGCCAAAGTAAAAGTTGATAAAATGGGGTTATAATGTCTTCCCTGGAGGTTCTTAAAAAACTGGATTGTTCACATCTGGCTGGGATAGCTAAGCAGTCCAACCTAATGGCAGAGAGGCTCATTGGAAGACTTTTCAAGGGTTCCCATACATCTTTGTTTCCTCCACTGCCAAGAACCCAGAAGGCCTCTTGACCATGGGCAACTGCTACTAAGCCAGGACCAGAATTGAAAGAGGCAGGTAGGATCCTAATGATGTTTACTGGCATCCATTCTCAAATGAATTCCATGGAAGCTTCTGTTGGAGTATCAGAAGTAACCTGGTCTTGTTTTCTAAATTAAATGTTTCTCCTTTTTCCTTAAAAGATAGATACCAATGACCATATCAAGATGATATTGATGCAATTAATTTTTTTTTTTGATCTTTTGGGAAGAGCAGAGACAACCCACTTGCGTTCTTCAATATACCCTCTGTAATTTTGGCTAACATAATTAGCCAAAAAACTAACATAAGTAGTAGCCATACATGATCATAATCATGTAATCGTGATATGAGAGGAGGCCTCACAAGGCAACTAAGAGCACAAACAGGCTCTCCATTCCCTTAACCACTTACTACTGCGTGATCTTGGGCAAACTGATAAACATTTCTGAGCTTCAGTTTCTTCATCTATAAAATGGAATACTGATGGCATACAACTAATTACGTTCTTGTGAGGACTCACTGAGTTCTACATATCCATGCTTAAAACAGTGGCTGGAGCATATAAGTACTTTATGTTAGTAATAATACATAAATAAATCATTGAACTAGTAAACACCAGGCAAATGAGGCAGACTCTAGTAACTTGGGTTTTAAAAGGAATCTAATAATATAGCAAACAGTAGTACCATATCTACCATGTAATGAGTATTGAAAGTTAGTAATTAATGACTTGGGTGTCTGGGCCCTATATTTACTTTGAAATGTTTTGTGTGGCCTTGATTGAAGTGCTTTCCACACTTCATAGTATCATCTTGGACTTTACTTCCTCCCTCTCATCTCTAATGTGCAGGGAGAAATTCCCCACCCAGGTCAGAGGGGACCCTTCGCTGACACTGCGGTGTGTAGAATAACATTCGGATATATGGCCAGTAAGTTTAATACTATTTTGAAATTCTTCTCCCATTTCATCATTCTGCTATAAGTTTTCCCTTGAATATTCTCTTTATAATTGAATCTTTTAATCTTTAATTTATTAATCTTTTAAAGAGAATAAAAATAGTAAAAAAAATCTATGAGAAATGATACAGAAATTCACTAAACAAAATAAGACAAATTCAACAATGGCTGCTATATTGCAAATTGTGTTCGAATTAGTTTAGATTACCAGATACAAGCATGCAAAATTGGTTTAAAAAGTTATAAGAAATTAAAAGGGAGAAGAAAAAAAGCTGAAGCATTAGCTGCTCCTGTCAACAGATCAGTATTGATCTATTGATCTATAGCAGAAATCAGTACAATTATCTAAGCTATCCTGTATATATACATAAATATCCTTTTCCTTTCTTCTTTCTTTCTCTTGTCTTTCTCCTAATTCCAGTTGTTCCTTTCCTTTGAACAGATTCTTTCCCTCTTACAGTACCTGTTGTACCTTTCAGATTTTATTTACTTTTTCAGGTTCTTACACTAGTGACACAATATGATGTTTGCACACGAGTACAAGTCTTTTAATCCTATGGCTATCTGTGATCTTTAACACCTTCATTTACTAGTAGAGATTGAGCATCCTTAATGAGAACCTGAAATGCTCCAAATTTTTGAAATTCTGCAGCACCAACATGCTACCACAAATGGAATTCCTCACCTGACCTCATATGATGGGTCACAATCAACTCAGAAGCACTAAGCATGTTGCATAAAATTACCTTCAGGCTGTGTATGAGTTGCATATGAAACAAATGAACTCCATGTTTAGACATGGATCCTATCTCTAAGGCTTTTAATTGTATCTAGTTACATAATTATGCATATATAAGTACTCCAATCCAAGAAAAATTAAAATCTGTAACACTTCTTATTCCAAGAATTTCAGATAAAGGACCTTCAACCTGCACTTCTATTTGCACACCAGCATTCATAGGTTGGTGCAAGTGACAATACGAAAAGGGGGATATGAAATCAAGCAGTTTAGTCACAGTCAGTCACTGAGCTCACCAAGATGCAAGTCTTACAAATGCTGCTCTTTGTAGTTGGCTGGGCATTGGTACGGGTAATTATACTAATGGGATGCCTCCATCCAAAGACTCAGAATCATAGACAAGGAAATCTGTCATTAGGCATTCTTTGTAAATAGGCTTTTGGAAGACTGGAAAACGATAGATATATTTTTGAAATAATGTTAGTATAATACTATGAACTGAGTTTCTACAGATTTTTCTTATATTTAGAATTAATGTTTTCTTTAATACTGAATTCAAAGTAAACTTTTTGTATCTATCTAAAACTAATGCTTTGCCTAGGTGTGCATAGCCATGCCTGATGTGTATTTGTCATCTGACAATGGTCAGAGTTTACTGTATACTTTCAAGGTTTCAGTCCCTGTGCCAACTTAATGGATTAAAAAAGAAAATCTAAAACCTCAACTTCTAAGATCTGACCATTTAACCTTTTAGGAAATGAAAGGCTTTAAATAGTCTGCTGATACATTTCATAGCGTCTACCCTGAAATTCTACTAGCATAGTGTGAATGAGCCTAATTCACTCCTGGAGGTAGAGAGGTTAAGAGAGTCTGATAAATTAAGATAAAGTGCAATGAAAATGCTTAGCAACTGGAGGCCTAGAAAGATTCAATAGGCTTGCAAGTGCAAAGCACTATAAGCATGAGATGAGAAGGGATGTGACTGACAATAACCAACCAATTGATAACATTTGTTCTTGTAAAAGTCTAGCTAAGTGCACTCCCATAAATAGTTATACAACACAATGAGTAAAATGATACTGGAAAACCTTTTGGGAGAAAGCTAGTCAACACTGTATGATAAACACGCTTGAAGTCACATGAGATAAAGTATTATATTTGACAGTATAGAAATGTACAGGTTATCCTCATTGACTCTCATAATGCAGTATCTAAGGTCTTAGATAATGAAAAGCCTAGTAAATGAATGCAATTCCAATGAAAAATACCTAAGATGGGTACAGCACTTCCCCAGGTGATTAGTTCATCTATCTATCTATCTATCTATCTATCTATCTATCTATCTATCTATCTATCTACTATCATATCTATCCATCCATCCACTGTATGAACACTATTCATTCATGAGTACCACTCCTTTAATGATCTGTTTACAGAGTAAGAACAATGCAGGCACTAAAAACCAGGAACTACTGGGTCTGAATTACTGGAAAGACACAACTTGCTTTTTAATTAAATGTAATGAAACGATCTTTCCACCAGTGATCTTTAGGGAGTCAAGGATTATGACTTGAGAGTAGGGATCAAAATGGGAAATAATGCACGTTAAACTACCATTTGTACTGAAAATATAGAAAGCATCCTGTGAAGTCATGAGAGCAGAAGTATGTTTACAAAGCACTAATGGGTAACAACTCAGCATTCATTTCTTTTCTAGGTGATCTTGGTCTTCCCTAGCACCATTATCTGTGCTGCCACTGACTGTGCACAGGATGTCTATAAAAAGTGATCAAAAACTAAAGAAAAAAAAGGTATCATATTTCCTAGCTTGAAAGAATCTTTCAAAACAATACAAAGTTTAGTTCTAATATAACAGTTGTGACCAGTTAATCTCTATTTTATTCTAGAAAGAGCTTGGCACCTCTAAGACATGAAAAATTCTGTTTTTACCATATACTCAACTGGATTCACAGTGAAAATATGCACACACCAAAAACACCAACTCCACCTGAACATTTTGGCTGCTATTTGTTTAAACATGTTTGTTTTCTTAGTTGAGCTAAATATGGTTTCCCCCAGTGTTTCTGAAGGAACATTTAAACTAAAATAAAAATAAATGACATGTTTAAAAAGTTATAGTTATCAGACCTAGAGCTCAGTTCAGAAAACAGATAGAGGAAGTAAATTTTGGGGCTTGTAGTAGTTTTCCTATTTGGGTTGCTCTAAATAGATGTGGAAAAACAAATTGAATGCAAAAAGGACAACTCCACCCAAATTACTCCTTATGGGGAGTTAAGTTCATAAGTAAGCTAATATGTAACAATTTCTTCTTAAAATTGTTAATATGTAACAATTACATTTCTTTGAATTATAAAATAATTCAAAGTCTGTTACTATTAATTATTTTATCATTTGGCATATTCTTGACATGACTGAGCTTAGAAGTCTTAGAAAATGGTGATCATAAAGAAATACTTATTGCAAAATGCTAAACATAATCAAATTTGACTTGCAATTTCCTTTTAAGTGCGAAAAACAAGCGTTTTCCTCCTTGGACAATAGAACCCTTCATTAGGAGGTCTGTGGCTTTGGGGGATACATAAATTCCCTGACATCATTAGGTTAAGTTTGTTGATCTTGTAGATTTCTCTGGGGAAAAGAGACATAGTTTTAAAAAATGATAACACATATCTATTAAGAATATATATATATATATATATATATATATATATATATATATATGCTAGCCAGAGAGCTCAGTGGATTAAAGCACCTGCTTAGGCAGATGCAGAGATGCAGAGACCAGGGTTTGATCACTGGTGTGCCTGGCCAGGCCTACCCCCAGGGCACGCTGAGACTGAGATTGAGACTGGGCATGGTTGTGTATGCCTGTAATCCCAGCTCTTGGGAGGCTAAAAGCAGGAGAATCACTATGAGTTCAGTCTGTGTTATGAGACCCTGTACTAAATACACATACATGCACATGCGCACACACACACAAAATATACACACACATACATGAATATACATATACATGACACACATGTATACATACACTCATTTCATTCTTTAAAACTTAATGAAATAAATACCTAGTTAATCCCCATTTTATTTATTTTTTATTTATTTATTTTTGGTGGTACTGGGGACTGACCTCAGGACCTTGTGCTAGCCTGGCAAGCACTTATTCTACTGAGCTATCTCCCCAGGCCAATCCCCATTTTATAGATAATTATTTGAAGCTTAGAAAAGGTAACTCAGTAACATGTCAATCTGTAGCATAGCTCATTCTAGAAACCAATTTGCCTATTTTCTAGGTTATCAGTTGGTTCACTAAATGCTTATGGACTCAGTCAAGACCACGAATATAAAACATTACATGCTGAGAAAATTGGAACTCAGAATTTCTAGTAGGTACATCAATATGCAAAGATGTGTGTGTGGATGGATGGTTGGGGTTACTTTGTGTTTTTAATCTCCTATTTTCTTTTTATTATGTGTGGCTTTCCTGGTGATCAATCACTTCCTTGTCTAAAGTTAAATACCAAGCTTTATCTCTCTTTACTGAGGCCTGATATGATTAAAAAGGTATAGTCATCAGACTTTGAGCAGAGTACAAAAAATAGGTGGTGGAAGTAGATTTTAGAAAAAATCGAGTATCATTTTCCATTAAAAATAGCCTGAAGAGAGTCTATTGGGCCTTCCTTAGTATAACTGCAACTTTATTGTCTCCCCCAAACAGTGAATTTCATTAAGAACCATAAAACATACCCCTTTTAAAAACAAGGGCTGTCATTTTCACCTAAGATAAAATACTGACCCACAGATCAAAATCAAGGGGTATCTGTCTTGACACTCAATTGAATTCTGCCATCTTTTGTAAAAAGTCACCTTCTCCTTAAATACTATCTTGCTTCACAAGGCTGCTATGAATGGTCATTTTTCAGGGCTCAAATAACAGTTCATTCCCTTGGACTTCAAGAGTGAAATCATCACTTCTGAAGAAAGCACTGGAAAAGAAGTTTTTGCAGTTCTTCTCCTGTGCTAAGTCTCAAAAGATACAGACAAATTTTAAGAATTAATGTGTCAGTTATTAAAAAAAAAACTGTACATAGAAAACATGCTTTAAGTTAGATTTCTAAGTGGCAACTGCCTAAACACCATGGTCAAATTAGCTCAAGTTAGGTTTCACTGCTTATGAACTCCTTCATAGATACTATTTCCCAGTGTCATATTCAAAATATTTACCTTCAATCAACATGGAGTGCCCCCAGGCCAACAGAGTGGACCTCAGTAAACAGGTGACAGATCTGTATTGAGGAACCCATGCAGGTAAATTCCAGCTCTGGTTAGTTCCTGCGATGTACCTATTTTTAGTGTTTTACAAATGGGCATACAAAGATGTGCCAATTAAGTTTAACGGTGAACTCAACCTTATTAAGAGGGTCCTGAAGTGTGATAGGATCATAGGGTCACACTATTCAGTGAACTTGTCTGCTGACAGTCATAACTGAACCACACTTTAGCACTGCAGTCCAGCTGGATGTGGGCTGCCAGGGGTGTGTCTTTGGAGGGCATAGCTCTTTCTGATATGGCTCCCTTATTCTGCTTCCTGGCTGCCCAGAACTAAGAATCTTTGCTCTGTAATACCTTCCTGCCATCATGTTTCTATATTGGAGCCAGCCAACTGTGAACTGAAGCCTCTGAAACCATAAGACAAAAATAAGCCTCTCTTCCTTTAAGTTGCAGTCAGGTAATTTACCTGAATAATAGGAGAGCTGACTAACAAAAGATGAATCCGAAGATGAGGAAACCCAGGCGCAAGGAAGTTAAGAGATGATGTGAATTATCCAGCTGGTAAGGCAGAGGTAAGATTCAGAAGTTGAGATGCAATTACAATTTATCTGATCCTGTTCTCTCCTTTTTTCTCGTATACTAGTGTCCAGAAATGTTCTCAGGGTAACTTGGAGCCCCTGCCACATCAGCTATTATAACTACTCAGGAAACAATCTACTTAGATACCCTGTTAAAAGTCCCAGGAACCTGGGAATAGATAAGCACTAAGGTCAAACTTTCTACAGTACTTGAGAGTTGGGAGTCATGCACACCAGCAACTTGGATTCAGACAATGGAATAAAATTTGACTTGGAATGATGGGAAGGTAGATGAAAACTGTGGATGGCATTTCCAAGCAAAGGTAAATCTAAGAAATGACCTCAGCTCAAGCTCCTGCCATTGTTTTTTGGCTGTTTAGTCTCCCCAGTGAACCATTCAGCATGCCCAGCCAGCACTCTATATGGTCCGTGATAGACTAAAACTTGATTAGGACAAGGAGCAGCAGCAGTACAAAAAAAAGAGTGTTCAAATGTACTTTAGATAAGATCATATACAGACTATTCAATATTTTCTGTAGTGACGAGATCTGGCCTGAGAAGCTGATGTGTTTCTCGTCCTCTATGTCATGAGTCCCATGGGTGGGGGGGGGGGGGCGGGAATTGTGGGCAGCTCATGCAGGTAGCCAAGATTCTAAAACCTTCACAATGTTGGTTGAAGATGAGACCTTTATCTGGTTAGCCCAGTATCCAATACATAGTAAGTACCTGTTTGGAAAATGTTTGTTGACTGATGACTGACTGACTGGCTGAGTAAATGAAATAAGAGATAAATGAGCAGGCAAACAACTTAGTAAACAGGAGAATGAGGGATAAGTCTGTGAATAAATGGACCAGGACAATAATACAGTCTTTAATCAATGGCTGGGGCTCCTCTGGCACAATGTACCAAACTTATCTTTCTTAAGGGCGGGAAAAAGGTTAAATATTTAGTCATACTTCTGCATAGTTTACACAATTCAACTCTGCCAAGATGCCTCTCTATATAATGAAGAATAGCATAAGAAACACTTAAAACATAAAACCTCTGATTAATGGGACAAGTCACCTACATGATAATATGCCAGAGGTGCTCCTTGTAGTTCTCTGGATATCCATCACGAGCTTTCAACTTTAGCCAAATCCACAGTGGCCTGGAAGGTAGGCGAGCGTCCTGATGACGCATATCATCATACCCCTCTGCGTTACTGTTTCCTGTTGCTATAATGAAGTTCCTGACATTGGGGATTTTACAAAGAAGATAAATTTATTTAGTCCACAGTTCTAACATCTGAAAGTATGAGGACAGGCTTCCTTTCCATCTGGCCCTGGTAAGGGTCTCATGGTGGATACTACCACAGTGATGGAGGGACCACAGGGCAAGATAGAAAGCCATGGGGCTGGGGAGATGGCTCAGTGGAATAAGTGTTTCCCTGGCAAGCACAAGGGTCTGAGTTCAATCCCCGGTTCTGCAAAAAAAAAAAAAAAAAAAAGCCAGGCACCAGGGAAAGGTCAGTCTTGCACTTTTGTGAGAACCAGCTCCCTTCTGGAGACTACCAATAATCTCTTCCAAGGGCAGCACCCTCAGTGACCTAATTGCCTTCCACCAGGACACATATTTTAAAGGTTTCACTCTCTCCATACAGCCATTTTAGGATACAAACTCCTAGCATATAAACCCCTGGGGGAACACATTCAATCCATATTCAAAGTACAGCAACTTCCACTGGTGCTGGCTGAAGACTGCCTGGGATTGGGGTTTTGCTCATGTTTAAATTGATTGCTTTTTCTCCAGGATCTAGAAACCTGCTAGAAGGTTGAATTGATCAATGTTAATTGAGATATAACAAAGACATCTTGGCAAGTTAGACTATGGGTCCCCAATCCCTGGGTTACTGACAAATAACAGTCTATGGCTTGTTAGGAACCAGGACTCATAGCAGAAGGTGAGTGTAGGCAGGCTATCAGAACTTCTTGTACAACCACAACCACTGACTGGATTACCACCTGAGCTGTACCTTCCGTCAGCTTTGAGCAGCACTAGCTTCTGACAGGAGGAAGATGCTTACTGTGAACCATATGTGCTGGGTCTAGGTTGTGTACTCCTCACAAGAATCTAATATAACAATAGAGATAAAGTGCACAATAAGTTTAATGCACTTGAACCATCCCATAATCATCCCCTCACCCTTTAATTTCTACCTGAACCTATCCATGGAAAAACTGTCATCCATTCAACTGGTCCCTCACACCGAAAAGGTTAGGGAATGCTGAAGTAGATTTTTTTTTTTTTCTGTCAAATTTACACTTTCAGTGACCAATAGGAAAAACAGAGCTTGAAATCTAGGTAAGAAGAAAATGACAGGGATTATCAAAGCTGGTGTGGGTAGGGTCATACCTTCCTGCCTACGGCATCCAATCTGTCTGTGGATTCATTTTACTTACTGCACAAAAAGCTGTGTCTATACTCCCTACTGTACAAAGTCCCCATCTCCAGGAGGAGACAGTGCAAGAGAATTAATCCACCCTCCTCTTCCCAAGAACAGTATACCAAGTCAAGCTGTTTATGCCATTCACATAGAGAAAGAACACTTGGGAATAGCCACTTTCTTAAGTGTACAGTCCTACTGGCAGCTCAGTGAACTGAATCAAAGCCTCTGTTGCCCCACTTATGAGTGGGGTCCCCTGAAAAGAGGGTGCTTGATAAATCAATTAGTGACTGGGGCCACATAAGTGTGGGTCATGGCAAAAACTACCACGCAGTCATAGTTCGTGCTACTTTGCTTCAAAATGCCACCCTGTAGATTTTGCCAATTCTCATCCTCAGAAGAACACCCACCACCTGTAACGTGACCAGCTGCCTAACAGGAAAGCACTAAGAGATGCCATGAGATTAAAAGGCCCATAATTGTTTAAAAATGAAAATGGCCTGAAGTTATAACCAGAATAGAAATGTGTCTTGGGGGAGGGCAAGACATTCTGCAATGGAGACACCAATGCGTGAGGTAGACACAAATGGCCTGTAGAAGTGGGTGAAGGTTCTCAGGGCAAAGAATGTCCATTTCCATCAGATTAAAGTACAATTTTGGAAAACAATTACCTGCCTGAGATCCTGGGAAAGTAAAGCTTCCTGGTTTCTCTGCCAGGAAGAGCAACTATAAAACAAGTACTGAGAATCTCCCAAACAAGTTTTATTTTAAAATTTTTATCCACACATTTGCAGTTCACCTTGGAGGGCCCCAGACTCACTGGGTCTGATGGATGTTGCAACACCAAGTTTGAGGTCTTCCCAGCTTGGTGCCAAGAGCTGGCCCCAGGGGACACAGAGAGAGAACAGTTGCTCTCTTAATCACAGCAGAAAACAAAACTCCTCCCTCATCCCTATCCCCAACCTCCCTGCTTTGTTGTGAAATTGTCAGTGTGCCTTTGAGGAGTGATTAAAATCCCAGCCATGTCAAATTTAAAGGGCAGGTTCCCAGGCGGGGAAAGGAACAGGGTTCTAGGGGGGAAATGCCAGTTGTAGAGAATTTATGGAGGATTTGGGGATCACAAAAGTCATGGGACTTGACTCAATTAAAATTAATGGAATAGCACCAACACACAATTTAAAAATAATCATCAAATAAAACAGTCAGGATAGTTGGGCTTGTTCTCTGCTTCCATTCTTGAGCTTGCTTGGGAATTCAGGCGTAGACTTCCTGAAGCTCAGCATGGGTGCCACAGGCTGCTTTTGCCTACTTTCCTGCAAATTAACACACAAAGGTTCTACCACGGAGAGCATAAATGAATGGTTCTCCCGCCTTTGGGCACTTCTTGAGGACGATCAGGTGCTTAGTAAAGTTGTTGGAGTCTGCCCAAAGGAAAAGGCATGAGAGTTTTAAGGCAGGGGCAGAAAACACAAGAGGGTGAGTAATAAGCTCTGAGAAAGCTGCAGTTACTTGGCAGCACTGCCAGATTCTCAGACCCACAGAACACCCCCAGCTTTCAGAAGGGCAGCCCTAGGTCCCTGCTGTGGGTTTCTTATCTGGCTATAAATCTTTGACACTGACTGTGTGGTATACATATAATGGAACTCCTTTACATATTTTTCTCCTGGTGTCATTTAGAAAAAGCAAGGAAAAAGGGGGTGACCAAAAGTGTGGTTCCCAGACAGCCACATGATGGGGAATGAGAGGCAGGCAAGGAATAAAAGGCTCTTGGCTCTACCTTAGGGAGTGGGTACCTCTCAGCAAGGGCCCAGAGGTCTCAGAGTGAACCACTAGTAGGCTTTGAGAGGATGCATACTGATTAAGAGAACCTCATCAAGTCAGCTCTCTCCTGTTTCTAAGTTGGGGATAATCACAGTGCTAGATTGTACGTTAGAGCTCTTATAAAGATGCAATAAGCTGATAGGGACAGACAGTCCTTAGAGTGGAATGTGGCACTAGAGTGGAGATCAATATGTGTCAAATGTCTCTGATGTTGTAGGTGTCCCTAGTCTATGACTGATCATTCATTTATCTAATTTCTCAATGAAATTCCTGTATTTTGACATACATCAAAATGGCATTGTGATGAATGTTTAATACACACTCCTTCATTCATGAAAGGCTGCACGGTAACCACTTCAATGAGCATATGGCCATCTGTGCTACCTATCAAGCACGATTCTTATATGCTTAAAAATTCTTAGTTTTATAACATTTTGCTTTCTTTTCCTTTTTCTCTCTTCTAAATCTGTCAACAATTACTAGCGGATATTTTATAAACCCTGAACAGGTTATGAAAAATTAGTTTTAATAGTATGAAGATAAATTTCATCTAGTACAGTTGTTTTTATCAATCTGACACTAGTAGCCTAGTCAAATGGCAAAGAGCAGGGAAGACAGAGATTAAAATGCTTTGATCAAGCAAAAGTCCTTGGTGTTGCTAGGAATTCTTATTCTTCAGCAAAGATTGCAGCAGGAATCTCCCTCCCCCTTTATGAAAAGGAAAATAAAGGGCTTTGCCTCCCTTGCTCTCTGGGGGCTCTGCAAGCATCATCTATCCCCCTGGAGAGAGAAAGAGGAGCAGGCAAGGGCTGTCCACCCACCCCACCCCAGCTTAGTCTCCATGGTGTTTTCCACTTTCTCAGGCCCACCAAGGCAACAGGATGATTCGCAGCCAGGCAGCTGAGTGACAGTGCTTGGTGAGAACCTGAGCCTGGGAGCAGCAGTGGGGACTGAGGCCACTGTGCAGGACAGAGTCAGTCTCCAGTCCTCACCCTCCTCTGCTAGATTAGGGTTCCCTGACTCTCGGCTCCCAGACCTTCAGAACAGAGCGCCTGCTGTAGCTGCTCCTATGAGCAGACACATCCTTTTTCCTATTATAGTTACAACAAAAACAATAAGCAGTAAATCCACCCAGGGGCCTGTGGGCTACTGCAGACCAACATTCTCACAACGCCCAGTGGAAACATGTCAATGTGCAGACCCTTTGATTCATTGTGATCCAAGGGGCTTTTCATGCCTTTAAAAATAATAGGAACACTGAGAAGGTGCTGTGCTTTATTATGAACTCAGAGCTGAAAATCAGGGCTCTAAATGAGAAGCACTCGGTGCAGTCAAGTACAGAAAGGGAGACAACTCATTTTTGCCCCCATGATCACAAAGGCAAAAAATTTCACAATGTTTGGGGAGGCTACTAATTTAGAGGGAGCCCATTTTAGAGCTTATCTTCTTTTTTTGGTTTGCAAATAAAACGTGGAACCTTGCTAAAATAACCTTGTTGCGTGGCTGCTGGCCCCAACCTGCTCCACAGATCCCTCTTTGCCTTGCTGAGGTGGGATGGACATTCACTGAAGTCACTAAAAAACTAGGATGTGCACGGTAAGCAGTTTGGTGTCACTGGCGAAGCTTCTCCACCTGCCACTGCTTGCCATCCCGCCACCAGTGGATGTCCAGAGGTCCTTACGTGCAAAGAGGGTCTCAGATTTTACAGTGTGGTGGTCTCAGAATCACCCTTTGAGCTTTGAAGAACTGATACTAGGCCTTTTCATTGGCCCAGGGCTTTGTGGGTTTGTTTTTTTTTATTAGCTTTCTCTACCACTTCAGAAGCACTGCTTTTCTGGACAAGGGAGAGAAGTGACAGGTGACAAGAGTGGGTACCATTTTATTAGAATAAAGATGCAAATTTCTTCTAATGCTTATTATAATTAAGCTTCCATTTGCAGAATACTTGACATGTGACCATCTTCACCACTGTTCTATCAAATCCATATCACACTACAATTTTGTTAATGAGAAACCAGAAGCTCAGAGAGGTTCAAGTAAATTCTAAGTTCAAGAATCTCCATCTAGAAGTAGTTGCAACAGGAAAACCAGATGCATGCAGACTCTACAGTGAGAATCCTGGCCTTCCCTTTCAAAGCTGCCTGGATTCCTCACATTCAGATTCAGGGTGAGGGATTAGGAAACCATGAACTTTTTGATGGGCAGCACTGGGGTGGTGGCACCATGTCACTCGACCATAGGTGGGCAGTGCCTGGTCTCTTCTTCTCAGATCCATTCTTTTCTTCTCATCTTGCTTTGCCTTCATCCTTTCTCCTTTCCTTTAGAGTAGTTTCAATCTTGCTAGCAAAATGAAATCACTTGGATTGTCCTGGATCACATCTCCAGGGAGTATGGCAAACTGGTTTGGGCTATGGCTACAGGTCTATATTTTTTAATACTCCAGTGCACTCAACTAAAAAGATAAGGAGCCACATTGACATCTGTCAGCCACAGCCTTGAGAAGTAGGAGATTCACCTGCACATATTCCGTCTGAAGAGGGAGCTGACCACCAGCCTACTGGTATAAACAGTATACCATGAAGAAGAACCACGTGATACCTACAACAAGCCAGCCACATCAGCTGCACTCTGAAAAAATACTGGCTATCACCAGATGACCGAAATTGGGGAGGAGGAACTCTTACATCTGATGGGCAAACTATGTCACTGGTTGTCCTCTTCTAAGGAACTGTGGGGAAACACATGCTCTTCCATGGAACCTGGGGACATCCACAGGTGGGCAAGAGGAAAGTGCAACTACCACAGCTGCCCTGCACACAAAACAGCCTGAAACAAGGAGTGACTATCCAAACGCCATTCTCCCAGTGAGATCCAGACATAAACTAGACTATACACCTAGCTTCACTGGCTCATTCCACAAACCATCTTCCCAGCTTTACTACATATAAACACTCATACCTTGAGCATGAAAGAAATTCTGCACAGAGTCTGCTTTGTACCAATCTTCTTAAGCAAATATTGGAGACTGTTATCCCTACCTGGGGCATATGCCTGAAGACAAGAACAACTCACTGCAAAAGGATTTCTAGAGCAATATAGAGTAGAGCCATCAGAGGAAAGCAGGCTTAAAACAAGAATACTGAAATACAGTACCTGGGGGTTTCTGCAGATGCATGAAGCCACAGCATTGCTTGGAGCATCTAGCATAGTGCCTGACACATGAATGAATCTCTAATGAATCTGTTGATGCATAAATGAGGAAATGCATGTCACACTGAGAGTAGGTTTGGCCCTATTACTTGCCACAGTCAGGGAAATGCTGCAGAAGGCTAAAAAACAGCTTGATCAGAATCCTGAATCCAGAATCCTGGATTCTCCTGGTACAAAAGAATCCAGGAGAGATAAAGGCACACCCTGTGAGGGCAAGCCACCAGAGAGGGCAGAGGATGATCACTCTAGACATGTCTCCAACTTGGCAGTGGGCTAGAAGCAAGGAAGAGAAATATAGGCAGCTGTGGTAGGTCTGCGCCACCATAGCCCCAGCTGAGGAATATGAATTTCTCATTGGAGCAGGGATCAAGGGCAGGGCACCCCAGATAACAGTATACCTCTCATTAGCTGGGCCATTATTGAAAGGCTGGGAGAATGAAGCTGGGTAGGGACACAGGCTTCACTTGCTTGCTAGGATTGGGACAGCTGTTCCTCAGATGGGACAGCTGCAGATGGGGCCTCGTGCTTCATCACCAGCTTAGCTGCGCCCATGCGTGGCTCACAGGGCTGAAGCAACCTCAAAACCAGAGACATTTCAAAGAAACCAAGAAGTAAACCAACTCGCAAAGAGGTGACAGGAGATGGGGTGCCATTTGGATCACTACAGAAGTGGCAGGAGTTCAGAAAAGAGGGAAATCATGACATTGCCCTCCACATGGACGTGGGAGAAGGGTTTGTACTGAAAGCTGTATATGGACATCTGTAAGCACGCGGTCTCAGCAGTAAACACTGGCCCAGAGAAAATGGCTTTGCTCTCATCTTTTTCCTATCTCTTGTGTACATTAAGCAGTGTAATTTATTTTAGCAAGAATAACTGTGCTCCTCTCTTATTGCCCTACTTTGAGCCTCTTTGGAAGGCAGCTTGTGCAAAGCACCAACACTCCATTCCACTATGAAGGCAGCCTTCACTGGGCCCTGCCCCCTCAAACACCCGCTGTCTCCAGGACCACACAGGAGCAGATGTGTAACCATCAGAACAGGAAAGGAAAGAGCATCCTTAAGAAATAGAGTGGATCCCAAGCCTGCAAGGTTTGCCTACAGCCTGAACAAATGCATCAAGGGGTGGCCATACCAACCAGAACAGAAACTTGCCAGCTGTTATCAGTGAGCTGAAGGGGAAAACGCTGGCCTCTGCCATAGAAAGGGAGCTTTGGGGGCTACCAAACTGAGGTACTCTTGGAAATAAGTATGTGGCCAGGGTGATAGCTAGGCAGCCTAAGTGCCTGCCTGGAAAGCGTAAGAAAGAAAGAAGTATGTGACATCATCTTGACACCGACTGGGTCTTCTAACTGCCTTTGTTCAGATTCAGTGCTCCCCAAGCTACCATAGAAGCACATCTGGCTCCCCAAGAAGCTGCCCACAGAGTGCATGGCTGGGGCAGGTAAGCACATGTAGTCCAATCTGAACTTCTGTCGTGATCAGTGAAGGTACTGGTGTTCTGCTTTGACACCTATAAAGCAGGTGTTTAATGGGAGTCAGCTCCTGAGAGATAAGATGCCCTTGGTGGCTGAATAAATCAGATCTTCAGACCTACTAGGAGGACATCCAGCTCCCAGATGATGATGAATCAGTAAGTAATGCCACCCTCAGAAGCCTCTTTGCTTCAGCCTTCCCCGAGTGACCCCCTTAACAAATTCCTGAAACTCTTCTGGAGCTACTTCTTTCATTTCTACTCTTTTTGAATGAAGACTGTACAATCAGAAACAAGCCAAGTCTCACAGCGTCTGGATGCCTGATCACAGCCCTCAGGGCTCAAGGAGCTATGTAGGCTTTTAGTAACACTGCAACCTCACAGCTATCAATCTGATCAGGTAACTCAGCCATGATGGGTTCTGGTATAAGCAGAAAATCCATTAAGAAGGTGAACCCAAAAGAGTCATGAGAGATTCTGTTTTCTGAGAACACAAGCTTTGGTTTGAGAGACAAAAACTATACAAAATGGCCAAACATACTAAATGTCACATATGAAATTATAACCTGAGTTGATAAAGGAGTTAGCTAGGATTGGGTGGAGTTTATTTTGAAAGGCTTTCCAAAAGTTGTATTTCTTGGGGGAAAAAAACAGCTTAGTGTTATGACAAAAAGGACAGGTGGTGCTGAAGTTAAATAGATTTAGGTCCAAGTTTCTGACCAGTCATGACTTTGTAAGGGACCAGCAAGGCTAAGCAGGGTGGGAAACCAAGTGCCTGACACAGGCGCACTCAGGAAGTGGTCAGTAAAAAGGATCCAGGGAGAGAGAAAGAGTGAGGAAAGACAGGAATAAGCCCTTCCTTGAGGCCTACTCTAGAGCTAAATACTTCCTGTACAGTACCTCATTGGATGCTTGCAGTCAACTTGTGAGGGTTTATTATTCTTGGCATTTTATAAAGAAAAAGTCAAAGATCACAAAGATAAAGTAACTTGTCTTTAGTCTTTGCTGGTTCATCGCAAAGTCTAGGTAGCTCACACTGTTTCGAGCACTGTCTAAATGCTTTCTGGTACTGAATCACTTCACCTTCACAACCCTATGATGGAAGTAGTATCATACACTACATTTGCTGATGAGGAAAACAGGGCACAGAGAGATCAAGTGGCTTGCCGAAGGTCAACCCAGCTAGTAAGAGAGCCAGAACTGAAGCCAGACAATGTGGGCCTTCAGTTTGGAATGTGAACCACTTTGCTTTATCCATTACATAGGCCACACCTCCTCTCATACTGATTAACAGGCAAAATTGTCAAAACAGCTTGGATTTTTAGGATGAATACTTTAAATATTATAAAGCCCTGGCCTGTCAGGGAGTGGTTGTTTGATGCTGTTTCTGCTGATCACTCAGTAATCTATCCCAGACTGTGATGTGCACAGACTATTTTTGTCTTAGTTAATATAGAGCGCCATATAAACACTGACTCAACCAAAGAGCCTCAACAATAAATTATCACTAGCCCAAGTGCTAAAATAGCACTTGATTTTCTCTGTGCCTGAGCATGCTATCTATTTATACTCTGCTTACTTCTATGGAGTTCAAAGTGCCTTACACACATTTCATCATAGCTATACTTATGGAGATTTATTGTCTTTATTATACACATGTGACTAATGTACCCTACACTGCTTAATATTTACTACAGGATTCTCATTATTCAACTAGCTTTTGAATCTATTGGTACTCTGGCTGCCTTTAATTTATAATTAGTGGAAATATACTGGCAAAAGAGCAATATATATATATATATACACACACACACACATATATATATATATATATATTTATATTCTTGAATATTAACCACAGAGTATTTTCTCATATTTTCTTTATAATTTTATAATTCCATTTATGGCTAACCTTGAACCAGAAGAGATGTGTTATTTTACTTTCCAAAGTCTTAACACGTTGCTTTTGTGTTGTTCAGATTGATATATGCTTTGGCACATTTGAATTTCTAAGTTTAGCTTTCACCTTTTCAGTTTTCATAGGTTGAAAAAATAAATTTAGATGATGAAATAGAGTAAGAAAAAAAAGCTCTACAGAAAAGTCCCCTTGATTCTCTTGTCCAACTGGAGTATGCATGTGTTCTCAAACTATGATGCACATAAACCGGAAAAAACACGGACAGTGCCAGGAGCTCACTCAACCTAAGACTTAGTAGAATGTCACAGGATGCATAAAGAGGAGTGAAGTAAAGGGCTGTCATTTGAGGTTTCTTTTAGTGACAAATAAAAAGAGCCAACTCCTTGGCCCATAGCAGGGGCATTCTGTCTTCCTTTATCCTCTCATAAGAATAGCCCTCTTCATTTTTGAAAACAGAAACTCCAACCTTAAACATTTCCCATTTTGCAAAAAGGGTATTATACCAGCAGTACTTCTTAAAACCAGGCTTATCATTTCATTCCACACTGACTCTAAAGTTTTCATCTTGCCCAGGTATGTCATTTGCCAGTGTGAATTTAGGAAGATGGGTACAGATAAGACCAGTTATGGGAGATAAAAAAGGAAATCCTAAATACCCACAGTGTCATTAATGTGTTAGGGGAGTAGTTCGGAATGAAGTCATTTATTCCATAAAGGTTTTTGTTCCCTCAGACCATTGGTACAATGAGCCATTAGGAAGATCAAGAACTAATCTGTAGTCAATGTCTTTATGCAAAAAAGAAAGTCAGAGAGCTGGAGCCTCACACTTGTATAGATGTACTATGTTCTCTTTTATGTCTGGCCTCTGCACATGCTATTCTGTCTTCCAAGATAACTTGATACCTTTATCATTTCTCTTTCAGGGCTCAGTTTATTTATTACTTTCTCTAAAAATGCCTTTCTACACACTGAGTTGTATGCCTGTTTTGTGGGCATCCATCTATATCCACCTTATTTATCTTAGTGGGTTGAGACTTCCAGGAACAACTTTAGATAGAGAACATGTCTCAGTAAACAGCTAAATAAAAGGCTGTATGAAGGATATCATCACAGAGGAAAGGAGACTGGGGTTTGTCAGGACCTTCTTACTATTGTTATTGTAACTTCTACATGGCTACCCTGGTCATATGTACCCTATGAATTGTGGACATCTTTCTTGAATCAAGACCAAGCCAAGACTAGAATTGGTACAACTAATAAAAGTTACATTACTTGAATGTTTTCAAAAATAAGATTTTGCTCTTTTATTTTTCTTTGTTCTTTTTCTCATGAAAATAAACAATACTATGGTGTTCTCATCTGAATTAGGTCCAACCCTGAAAGCTGGGCCAGTTTTCAGATGGCATGCTCCACTTGGCCCCTGTCAGTAGGGTTGGCGTTCATACTATGGAAATAGCAGCACAATCCGGCAAGCTTGGGAAGTTTCCATAAAGTTTTTAAAGGATATGACCAAATTTCAGACAAATGTGAAGTGCAGAAGAATTAAGAACAATGGTGAATGGAAAATACTAGAAAGTAGTAATAAGATCAAACAATCCTGAGTAGTTTTCTGTTAGATCTTTTCGAAATTATCTGTTTTAACTGCAAGGTAGACACTGTAAGAAATTGACTCACATGTCAGGCAGAATGAGCTATGTGAGTAGTCTGGTCTTTGGGGTCAGGCCTTGGTAAAAGTGCTAGTTTTGAACAGTCTGGCTGCACAACTCTGGTGGCTCCTGAATATGAGCCTGTGTTTCCTCATCATCATTAGCTTGCTGAGAATTATAAGTGCAAATTTACGAGAAAATACACGTACAAATGTCCAACACATAGCAGAGTTTCAGTAAGTAATGACTACTGCAATTGCCATTATTTTCAACACTACTGGAAAACCAGTATAAGCATCAATTTGGAGATTAGAACAGCTCTAAGTCAAACTGAGTTTAGTTGTGTGGTAATAGAAGTAAAGGCTGGAACAAGCAAATTAGAGTATAAATTAGAAAGTATTTAACAAATATGACAGTTCAACTTAATTTAATGATGAACATTTCACAAGTGATGTTTATATAATCTTTATATTTATTAATCTTCAGTAATTAATAGTTTGAACATATAATACTCAATTATGAAACAGTATTAACTAAACAGTAAATTATATATCCTTTCAGACAATTCATGCATATATACATATCTAGTTTTTTGTCTCATTACTGAGATCACATAATCCATATCAACTTCAACTGTGTCCTTCAAATAGATCTCAGGCATCTTTCTGAATTCCTGTTTATATGTGTGAGTACATATATATTTCATATATATATATGAAATATATATTTAGGAAATGTATATATTTAGGAAATATATATTTCCTACTAGCTGCAATTATTTCATAATCTTAATTTACCAATTTAACCTATCTCCCATATATAATTTTTTTCCATCCAGTTTGTTTTTGTTTTTGCTATAAAAACAAAAGAAATAATGCTATAGTGGATAGCCATACATATGTGTAAGAAAAAATTCTTGGATATAAAATTTCTGAGTCAAATAAAAGTGAAGTTAGCATCTTCAAAATTAAGGTCAAACTGTCCTACAAAAATTTATGAGAATTTACCCTCTCATTAACATTCTATGAAGAAAAAAGCCCAGTCATCTTTTATACTTGCTTATTTTCTCTAATTTTCCAGATGTTAGAGAGGAGAGGGTACAATCTGAATTCATAATAACAGCTGATTTATATATTTTCCCTTTAACATCTACCCTTAAGTAATGCTATTTCCTCACAACTGCTTTCTATCGATGCTCAATTTAAAAATGTAAAGAACACTGAAGGTACAAAAGTTTCTGTTTGTCTTCAAATATGGTATCAGGTTCCTCGAGTTGAGGAGCTGAGAGTTGTGCAGGAAGCTCCAACCCCCAAAAGAAAAAAGCAAAAGTAAATCAAAATGAGCATAGATACATACATTCAAGTTAATCCTAGTTGCTGAACCTTTCCTCATGTGCTAGGCTCAGCCCTAGGTACACACATTACCTACTGTTACAGTCTGTGTTCTTGAGAAGCTTCACAGATTACCTGATGAGACCTAGGAAAGGAATACTTGGTGTCTAACTGTTTCCACCCTCACCACACCCAGTGAAGTGCTGCTTTCTCTCAGAAGTAATGGGCTATCCATTATCGGTCTCTAATTTCTACTAACGGTCATGACTGAGATAACTGATGTTCTTCCTGATGCCCCTGAGGCTCAGTGAGATCATCAGAGATCTTCTATATCATTGACAAGATAAACATGTGTTCAGTTATAGTTTAACATCAAAGTACATTTTTCGGTATCTGAGTTGTGCAAAACTTGGTCGCAGAGAAGTGGTCTGTTGGACATGTCTACATTAAACATAATGTTGAATTCAGCAGAATACCTCACTCTTCTAGTTAACTAGAGATTCACTGTGCTTGATAAACTGGGATTTACTGTATTACTCAGCCGTACTCTCCCCATTGAAAGTTCTTATTCTTCATTTCATTGTTGTTGTCAAGAGAGCAAAGGAATCTATGTCCCTCTCAGGGAAAAAAAAAATATGAAAAACCCCTATTTCCCATCGTTCTCCCTAAACAGAATCCAATATAAGACTGTGAAATCCACCCTTAACAATAATTTCCAAATTAGCAGTTACATCATTGAGATTAGAGCAAATAAGTAAATGGTTTGGAATGCAAAGCTTGACTAAATGATTTTATACCAAATATATTTTCTGTAATTTGTTTACATAAATATGGCAGCTGTTCACTTATTTAGAAAAATATTTTAAAAGCTTTTGGAAGAAAAGGTTTTAAACCCAATTTACATTTTCCCCCCAAATTAATTAGATTCCCATCAAAAGAAACTATTCTGTTCCATAAAGGATCAGAAATCAGATATCACCTCTATCGTGTGATTTAAATTAGCACTTACCAGAGTATCTCACTTTCAGAGAGCAAGAACACAACTACTCCTCCCCCTACCCTACCTCTGTAAGATAAAATAATTGTTCTTTTTCCTTTTAGAAGGCCAAGTTCCAGGAGGTGGTTCCCATGCCATAGAAACCATGGGGATGCCCAAGCAAGTGAAATCACATTTGGAGCTCTTTATTTTAGTAACTATAAATCCCCTTGATCTGTCGGGCAACTGATATATCATCAACTGAATTCCACTTTTGAGACAGAAAAACTCTTGTGAAGTTTCAGTAGATTCAAGAACAGGTCATCTATATTCCAGTCATCTATATTCAGTGATGTCACCTCTCAAATAAAAAAAAGTGCTCCTTGCATGTGTGAAATGGAGCCAACGCTGAGTGTATGGGGTGGCTTTTGGGTGCAGTCATTCAACGTGGGTATCACATCTCACACGCAGCTGCCTACTGCCAAAGTCAAGCCACACTTGGAGTTCAGGGTAAGTCCTGAAGTAGACTTACATTAAGTGGATACACTAAAATAGGCACCAGTGCACAAGATGGCAGGCCACGGCATTTGCAAAGTGAGCAGTGCACCAGGATCTCCCTTAGGGCTGACCACTGTATGTGATTAGTCAATCTCTGATTAAAAATGAGAAATAGCTAGATAAATTAAGATAAAAGGTGAAATGTAAAAAAATGGGCTGGTGATAATTTCTTTTGCATTATTAAAAATTATCTAAGATATTCCATGACATTTAAATCATCTACAACTTGAGTACCATCTCCTCCTTACTTAACTACCATATGTTCAAGGCTTGTCTAGCTCTTGGGGCCTTGTGGAGAATGAAGCTAGCATCATCTCTGCTTTCATGGAACTGACAGAATAAATAAATAAAATAGTGACTATATAAGAATAGTAAGAGAAGTAAAGTAGGGCAACAGGAGAGGACGGTTCAGTGATCAGGGTTGGGGAGCCTCTCTGAGGAAGTGATGTTTAAGTTGAGAACTGACAGGCAGAAGGAGCCAGCTCTGGGAAAATGAGAAAGGCAATGCAGGCAGCAGTCACAAGTCCTGGATGGTCCTCATGAGGAAGCTGATAAGTGCTTCCCTGGCAAGCGCAAGGGCCTGAGTTCAATCCCTGGTTTGGCCACACACACACACAAAATAATAATAACAGTAATCATAGAATTCAGCCCCAATGGCTCATGAGCAATGGATAAGTGGGGAAGCAATGACAGATCAGCAACGTGGCACATCAGGCTGTGTGTAACACTCATGAAAAAATCCAAGGGATCTGCATTTTAGTCTAAAGGTAATAGGGAGCATAGGGGGCATTAAAGCAAATAGCATAATTCATACAGCTACTCTGCAAAGAACTCAAATTCAAAAAAGGACCAAATAGAGTGGGTAGAAGGTGTGGGTGAGGTGCATATACCTCTTCTGATACCTCTCTCCGTGATCCAGGCTCTGAGAAGTGTTGACAGCAGTTGTGCTTTTGGAATGACCTCACTATTGTGACATCATGACTGTAGCAGAGGTCACTACATCAGCACTAATTTGGAAGACACCTAAGTCAGCAGAAAACCTCCTCCTTTTGCCCATATCAGCATCCAGATTCAATCCAGTTTCTCACTATCACCAGACACACTGCCCTAGTCTACTGTGTTTTAGAAACACAAAAGGTTTGAATTGTAAAGCACTGCCAGATTCCACCCTTTCCTACATACTAAGTTTGGAAATAAAAATATAGAGAACTATTTCTGAAATTATTAATGCATTTCAAAGAAATGAAGGTCATCAATTCTGCAGCCATACTTGTTTCATATGAAGAGGAAAACTCTCAAATATCAGTGTCTGGTGATGAATGTTACACTTGGTCTTTAGCCACCTATATTTAGCAAAACCAACCACTAAGTTCTGAGCTAAAGCAGAGGTCATATGTTATCTGAGAAGCACATGCTATTGTCATCAAACAGCCAATCTGGAATGAGGTATTCTATGGGAGACAATTGCTACAAAATAGAGGGTACTACAGTGACTACTTCTACTCAGAAATTTAGATAGAAGGACACCCAGGGTAAGGGGAACACAGACTCTCTAACTACATTTCAAATGAGTTCAATGAAATTACTTTTTGGATATGTGGAAAGAAAAATTAGCATGCAATGTACTAAAAGTTTTAAGTATACTACAGTTAACTACAGGCACAATACTGTACTACAGATCTCTGGAACTTATTCATGCTGCTTGTCTTAAACTTTATAGCCACTGAACAGCAAGTTCTCACAACCCTAGTCCCTGGAAACATCATTCTATCCAACTTCTAAGAGTATTTACATATATCTCATATAAGTGAAATCATGTATTATCTGCCCTGTCACTGGCTTATTTAACTCAGCATATTTTCAAAGTTCATGCATTTGTTACATATGGCCGAATTTCCTTCTTTTTAAGACTGAATAGGGGGCTTGTGGGTTAGCTCAGTTGTTTAAAGTGCCTGCTTGGGCAGAGTCTGTCAGGCTCAGGGGACTGCAGTTCAATCCCCGATTCCACAAGCTGCACTAGACCCTGCCCTTAAGGAAGTCTAACCTAACAAAAACAAAAAAAGATTGAATAATACTCACTGTATGTACATATCAAATTTTCTTTGTTTCTCCATCCATGAGATTTTTTTTAAAATGTATATTATTAATTTTAGCAAACATAAGTGTCCTATGACTCTCCCACTTACTTTTCATGATAGTATGGTGGACCATACATCAAATATGTAGTTCTAAAATGATACAGTCTTGTCTAGCATGGTATTAAAAAGATTGATGTCCTAGGTCTTAGAAGACTTACTTTGTTGCTAGCATGGCCCTGAGCAAGATATATTACATTCTTAAATCTTGTTTCATCATCTTAAAAAAAGGGATGATTAGGGGCCGGGGAGATGGCTCAGTGGAATAAGTGCTTCCTTGGCAAGCTCAAGGGCCTGAGTT
>NDGM011074763.1:0-19806 GCA_002564305.1 Octomys mimax
TTGTTGGTGCACAGCACAAATTAGTTATATATGGGGACGGTAGTTTTTCATCTTCAGTTGTCTTTGATGCAGCTTATATGAAATAATTGTTGTTCTGTTAACTGAATGCCACTCTGTAATTGCAAAAAAAAAAAAAAGTTGCAACTGTTTTGTTGACATTCTGAATGGTTCTAAGTAAATACAACTTTTTTATTAAAAAAGAATCCCAACCCTCATGGTGGTATTAAAATGGTGCAGGATCCTTGGGATGAGATTAGTTCATGGGGACAGAGCGCTCATGAATGGGATTGGTGCTCTAATAAAAAGGTCCCAGAGAGACACAATGCTACTTCCACAAGGTGAGGACACAGCAAGAAGCTACCGCTGTGCACCAGAAAGAAGCCCTCACCATATGCCCATCTGGCCTGCTCTCCAACTTCCCAGGTTCCAAAAGTGTGCCAGATACATTTCTGCTATTCGTCAGCCACCAGGTCTGTGGGATTTGTTGCAGCTACCTGAATTAGGATGGCAGCAAAGCCTGGATTCAACCAGACCCTGGCTTCTCCTGCTCTGCTCTGTCCAGGAGCAACGGCATGAACTCGCCCCACGAGCTAGACTCTAGCCCACACCTCCTAACCTGTGGTAGGGGACCCTCAGTATGGCTGAAGCCCCAGCACCTGTGTGGCCAGTGCCCTTGGGTTCTGGGTAGTGACTGGCCCGGAGAAACTGTCCAGAGGGAAGGAGGACTTCTTGTGCGAGGAGTGATTTCCCCTTTCCATCCCTCTTTCTCTAGTATGTCAGAACGCCAAACACCCCTGCCTCCAGAGCCTCTGAGTCCAATCGTGGGTTTGGGGGTCCCCCTCTCCAGACCCCACTTCTGCTCCTGACCCTTGGTATAGTAGCTGACTAAGCACAAGTCCCCGGATGAGAGTGAGATCCTAGGAAGATCACTAAGGACCACACAGGGGCTGCTGAATGGTACGGTAAGAAAATGTAACTCCCCAGGGATGCCTACAGTCCTGGAAGCTGCTGCCTACAGTCCCAGAAGCTGGGTCACCTCTGTCCTGCCTGTACTCTTTCTGGATAACCCGTGAGACAAGGGAAAGGACTGCAGAGAAGCCAGGAGCCCTATCCACAGCTATCTATTTTAAATAGCATCTCTTCTCTGCAGCCCTACGTGGGAGGGGAACATATGGTCCTACATTCATTATACTCCTGAGTTTAGGTTTGAAACATCATATTTTCATTACAAATAAGCTTTGATGACACTGCCTATTGCAATGATTTCAACGCATGGTTAATTTTATCTGCGGCAGTGGTGAGAGTGGCATACCAATTTACTGCCAGAGAAGAACAATCCGATTTTAGCATCTTAACCCTGAACTCGAGTTCCCTTTGTTCCCGAGAACCTTGTTTTAGCAAGACTCAAGACCTAAAGTGCCTGGGAAGAGCACGTCACAGATGCTGACTCAAAGGGGTAGAAAAGTCGAGGGAGAAAGAAAGGAGCAGCAGAGGCACTAATCCTCATAATTGGTGTGGGAGGCAGGGAGGGCAAGAAATGGCGAAAGAGCTGGCCTCCGAGTGACAACAGTGCACTAGGAACGTCAGTGTGCATAGCAAGCTCTCTCAACTTGGCCGGTGATCCAGGGACAGCAGACCTATTTGTGAGGTTCCTTTCTGCTGTGTCTGACTACAGGCCAAGCCAGGAAGCAGCAAGAAAGGGCTCCCTCATGGGGCACTTTGTTCTAGGCCAGGAAGTTTAGAGAAAAACTAAAATGTGGAAGAATGTGGCTGGTGGATGGCTGAAGTGAGAAAGGTGTTCTATGGTAGTCTGACTTCTTAGCCCCCGTGTGTATGGTGAGAGAGAGAAGTGGGGCGAGGTAGCTCTGTTCCTATCTATCTAAGTTTAATTTTGGACTTCATTATTACTTGAAAAGCTTTCCTGCAGCAGAGGGTTCCACTGTACTTTATGAACATTATGTTTGTGTTAATAATTCTTCCAATCATTCAAAAAAAAAAAAAAACCTACCAAAAAGTCCAATACACTGTAGGAAAAGGGGCATGGAGAAGATGGCACTGCAAAGCATCTCAGAACAAACCTGGGGCACAAAACGGGATGCAAGATGGGCTAAGATGTTCAGATACACTAATCATTTTGAACAGGAAGCATCTGATTCCTCCCAGGGGTTTAGGACAGCCTTCAAGAATGTGGTTACATAGGAGGTAAATCCTAAAAGCTTAAGAGGAGTGAACCAGAGTAAGGGCACCAGCACAAGCAGCCCTTCTGAAGGCCCAGAGGCTAAAAGCAGCTCAGCTGGCATTTTAGGAACTAGAAGAATGACATGACCTCAGGATGATGCGGCATACAATAATGTGACTTTGGGCACAGCCAAGAATGGGCTTCTGCCCTCTGTCCAGCCACAGGTGTCAGTGAGGAGGAAGAAAGTTCGTGTGTGTGTGTGTGTGTATGAGAGAGAGAGAGAGAGAGAGAGAGAGAGAGCATGCGCTACTCATGTACATGCTAGAGAGGCTGACTGGTGGGCCCCTAAATATTTCCCAGTCTAATTCCTTCAGAGAAGTCCACTAAGATGGATGAAAACTAGAGATTCCTGGAAGGACTGCAGCTATCCGACAAGTCCCAGCCAACTCAAGGAATCCTCTAACAAATAAGCCAGAGCAGACCTCCACCACTGGGTGGTACCAAACTACAGATGGGACCGGGATGGCTTTGGCTCTTGCAGCAAAATCTCTGGATCTGGAGAACCTAGCTGCACATGCTCTCCCTGGTCATGTCATGTTCCCCATACTTTGCGCTTGCTTCCATCTTGTGCTCCACAGATGACTATTGGAGCCCACTCCTCGCATCATGAACGCTTTTGCTAGCCAGTCCAGTGTGAATGGTATAGAGAGCAGAGGAAAGGAGTGCAAGGTAGAGATAAGCATGCAGCTGAAGCCCTAATTAATCGCATATGCATATTTAATGCTAAAGCATTTAAATATTATCTTGGGGTGTGATGGGGAGCCACTGAATGACACAATTTAGTATATCAAAGTTAAGACTATGTACCGATGCAGTTTGGCCTGTGGAAGATTTTCAGGTCATTGTGTTTAAACATGGATCTCTCACTTCCCTTAAGAAGCAGCGCTGACTTTCCTAATAGTGACAGCAGCACTGCTCCACTGGGATGAAGTGTTTCCCCCTCGCGTCCATAGGCACAACCACACCGAGGAACTCCATGCCTTGGTGCCTTTGTTATGCCTGCTTCTGTAGGAAACTAGGTTTTCTAGAAAGAGGGGAAGAGAGGGAGAGAGGGAAAGAGAGAGCGAGGGAGAAGGGGGGGAGAGAGGGAGGAATAGAGAGAGAGAGAGAGAGAGAGAGAGGGGAGAGAGAGAGAGGCAACAGATTCAAATTTGCATGTTAAAAAGTTCACTGGAGGAACAATGTTGAGCCTGGGGGATAGGATAGGGAAAGATTTGAGATAGAAGAACTTGTTGGAAGGTTATAGTAACCATCAAAATCCTACATGCAGAATCTAAGAAAAGATGTCAGCAGTCACTGCAAATACCACCTCCAAATCCAAACTATAGCTGGATATGCTATCTCACAACGCTAACCCATAACCCCATAATCTAAATGCAAATGTCGAGATGTCACAGCAGCACCACAGTTTGACAATACTGATGAGAAGCACAATAAATACCAAGGCAAATACACCAGTCAGAAGTAAAGTAAATTAATAGTATGGCTTAGCTGGGATCTCAAATGAATCACTCCAAAAGCAATTTTGTCCTGTTGCAAAATGAGATAAACACCTACTTGCCAGTTATTTCAGGAATAACACAAATCAGCCCATCTGTCTTAATTCAGTGGTACTCATCATACATTTTTAAAGTTATCACTTCCTGAAGAGTCATCCTATTGATGCCAACAGACACTTCATGTTGACAGTCTGTGCCATGACCTGCAATCTGGATGTCACTTCAGAGCAGTCTGGGAACTCTAAGCACCACGTCTGCACCGGAAGTGCCTCCTTCCCTAACAGCAGGGGAAGGAGAGCCCCTGGCTTGCTAGCTGGATACAGTATTCAGGTGACAGTGACATTGCAGAGAGAGCCGAAGGTAGCAGCAAGTTTTTAAGAAAGGTGACGCAAATGTTAGCACAGAGGACAATTTGCTGCAGACCAAATTACTAATCAATATCTGATAGTGGGACGCACTGCCCACCACCGCTGTCACAGCTGCTCCCAGTCTATGATGGGAGAAGCTGGAAAGGGGAGACTGCTCAGTTTAAATTTTATTCATGTTTTGTATTCAGACATAAATAAGCTTGCTGATGATATCACTGTCTCAGATTTATGGTAAACACAAGGGAGCACAAGAATTTCAGAAATCTTCCCTGGGTCTTGCAAGTCCTTAGAGTAAATACTTCTCACTTCCTCTTTGAATGGAAGAAAACATGGAATGAGAATTAGTCCAGAGAACTCCTGAAATCACAGTTTGGGATTTTCTATAGTTTCATAGAAAATACTGGGTTAGAAAGCATGAAGCTAAGAATAGGAGTGTGGAAGGACCTCTAAATATGTTTTACAACCAGCACAAACTGCCTGCACAATAATGATCTCCTGTTATATAGTGTCCAGCGATGGTATTTTACACATCTTAAATTAATCGTGATGGGATCACATAATTAACTCCCACTCATCATTATCATTCTCAGCTCTGGAGAAGCTTGCCAGGTCCTCCCTCTCCAAGAGCTCCAACAAAATACCTATAAATTCATTTTTGTCACAGAGGGCAGATACAGAACGGCTTCCTCCCTCCACATCTCTAGGGTGGTCTCCCAGCAAATACTAGCCACCTTCCTGACTACACAGTCTGTAGCCATGGACCTCTGGCCCCAGAGTCCTATAGAGGAGTTCAATGTACCTAAAAATATCTGCTCTTGGTCCCCAAAATACATATCTGGGGAACTTCTCCTCTGACAGAAGCAGATCTGCAAGCCAAGCAACCCATCTGAGTGCTACCAGGGTTCTGTAGAACACTCTCCTCCTGCCCTCCCCCTTCCTCCTTTGTACACCCTACCTCCTATATTTGTAATTGTCTGTACAGGACATGCCAGCAATTTATAAATAATGGCAGCAAATCTTCACAGTTGCTAAAAAGTTTAATAGACTGTTAGAGACTCATGTGAGAAGAAGGGCGAAAGACAGAGACCTCCTTCCCTAAACGTATTAACTGTGCCTTGCAGCTGGCTCTCTGGCTTGTCCGGGTGAGCTGAGGGGTACAAGGCTCATACTCCTCACTGACCCACTCACTTCTTACAGGGGATTCCCAGGGATCTTGAGTTCATTGGCCAATACCTTTCCTCACCTCTGTAATAACGACAGTAACACTCATCATGGGGATGAGCTGAGAACCCTAAGCTTTAGCTGGCTTCGAAGTGAAGGGTGTGTCGAAGATTCAGTGTGCTAATGAGGTAGGCGCATCATTCCCATTTTACACAGGAGGGGGAAAACTAAGGTTAAGTGGCTAAAGTTTGTTCAGTGGTATAACCCAAGCCCAACTCGAGTCTTACCTCATTGGCTTGCCATCCAGGGTCGATGCCAACAGGGCATCACTTCATAGGGATCGACTTATCCTTCATGGAGTAATTCAAGTCATGAGCTGGTGCCGGGTCCTTATTCCCCCCATTCACATAATTATTGTATATGGATAAAAAGCTCTTCTACATTACCTAATCAGCAATGTCCTTTACAGTCTGCAGCTACGTACAGGGACAAACTTGTTCCCTTAGTTCCTTGGCTATAAATGAGCTACCTGACAGTGAGCAGATGAACCAGGAAGTGTGGCCTCAAGAGGACTGAGTTGCAGCCTAGTAGCAGACTGAGGTAAGCACTTTCCTGGGTCACCCGAGGACACGCGAATCTTCTGAGGAGTTTTCCTGGCCCTCTCCCTCCGCCCAGAGATGATGTCTCCGAGGCTGTCTGAGGATGGCAGGAGGTCCCCAAGGGTTGCCCCACATACATCAAATGGTCAGAAGTGGCAGGAAGGGTGGAGCGCACCAGGAGCCTGACAGCTTTATTGATGTGAACTGTGACTTTCCGAGGGCTGCGATCCAGCAGCCGCGGCCCGTGACTTTCAATGCTGGAGTCTTTGCTCCCTCTGCTCCAGTGAAGGAGCTATGGCAGTCCTGGCCAACCGGCCAACTTCTCAGATACAATTACTTTTTTATAATGAGGTTCAAGAAAGCTCAGGGCAGCAAGGCTTCTCGGATCCACACCTCACACGCACAGCCCTCCTCCCCACTTTCATTTGTTGAAGGACGCTTCTGCCTGGTGGCCCTTTCCCATCTCTGCACCAAGCCGTGGGTCAGTGGCTCTCCAGCCTTCCCCTCATAATGCGGGTGACCTCTGGAAGCCCTGGATCACAGCTGACTAAATGAACTGGATAATTAAAAGAGGGGATGAGCCATGCCTGGAGATTCTGTCTGCCTCATCAAGAACACGGTGCCCTTTTTATCTATCCACTTGGTTTTTGTTTGTATTTTTCTCCCTTTGAAAAATGATTAGCCTTGAGAAACTTCCTAACCATGGTACCATCCACCATTAGCTGTCAAGGCAGAGTACTTACAAAGTTTTGAATCACCGTGTACTTAGAGGACTCGAGTAATAAAAGCACAGGGATCAGTGGTTGTTTTGTTTTGTTTTGTTTTGTTTTTTACATCCAAAACCAAACCAGCAAAGCTTTCTTTCAAATCTGAAGACTCCGCACACCACCAAGAACTTGTTTAGAAATGCTATGATCTGGTAGGGGTGATGACAGAGATGTGCGCAGGCCATCCTTTTTTTATAAGAATTCCTGTTCCATTCTCAAGAATCATAAGTTCTCTCATAATCCTTTATTTCTTTCAGGAGGAAATTTCCATATTCAAGGATACTACCCTGAGCCTGAAGGAAAGTTCCTTCCCACCTCACTAAACAGCATTCCATTAGCACTGGCGACACAATCTATCTGAAAGAGTAGTCTGGAAGAGTTCCCCAAACGTGACGATACCAGGACAGCAGTAAGGGTGCCATGATGGACGAGGAAATGCAGAAAAATCCTGCCAGAGAAGACCACTAAGGACCTCAAAGTCTAATAAAGTCTCAGATAATGATTAGCTTTCCACGTTTATCATCATCTTCAAACTAATGTTTACAGCAAATACAAATTCCAGCCGCTTCCACTAGACTTCGCTCACCCATTGCTTTGCTCTACACCTGATTTGGAGCAATCTTGCTTCCACCCTCACATCCTCCCTGAGTATCTACCAGAAGGAAGAAACACAGGTAAGGACAGGCTGGCCTGCTGCTGCTCCTGAGCCAAAGCCCAGGATGAACCACACAGTGGGCATCTTTCTCAGTACATAATGCCGTCAAGGGATCCTTCACTTCAGTAGACTGAATTGCTGTTTCCATCTCAAAGATGAAGAGATTGTTTAAAAGATGAAGTGACTTTTTGGGAAAAAAACCATAAGATGGGCAGACTTAATCTGGACCATAGGCCATCTTCCTAGAAATCACTTCTCTGAGCTTCCGATAATGTGTGATCACCTCCAAATTACTGCACATCCCCAGGCCTTCATTTTCTCATCTGTAAAATAGGGGAACTTATTCTAAATCCACCTCGAGCTCTGCTATTCTGCTTCAGTATGTGAAAACCAGTACCTGCCACAGCCACCACTTACCACCCATAATATGTGGCCCCCACTTCTTAAGACAGAGCACCCGTCCCACCCTCTACTCTCAGCCCATCTCCCAAGCGCCCACCTCCTTCCTGAGCCCAGCCCAGTGTGCTGAGCTTTGGGGTCTACACCTTTCTCCTCCACCAGACATGCTCTCTCCCTTCCCCACTCTGCACCCAGAAAAACCTATAGAGATTTTTCCCACCTACCTCCTGCAGGAAATGCCTGCTGTACCTTCCAAACAGAACTGGTCTCCGTGATTATCTGTTCCTCACTGCCTTTCCAATAGGAATCTGTGCCCCTCTTTGGTACTTCTTTATTGATGAGTCCACCTCCACAGCTCCAGGAATCGTATGTCCTTGGTACCTAACACAATGCCAGGCATATAACATTTCCTTGACAATTGTTTCTTGAATGACTAGAAAACAATTATGGTCTGAGAAAGTGTTTGAAACAATTTTAAGATGAGAAACAAAGTTATGCCTAGCACCACAAGCACAATCCACTGGTTAAGCTTAAAGCACTAGAAACTGACTTGACCAATTCCATTATCACTAACCATAGCAACTACATTACTCAACAAAAGGTACGTGAATATCTAGGAAGTGCCGGGCACCATTCTTGGGATAAGCATCATGCCAGTGAGTAAGAAGTGGTCCATGCCCAGTGGAACGAGTGTGCTAGCCAGCGGGTGACAAGCATGTAGACCATGTCAGTGGCTGTACCGCAACATGACACACACGAGAAGAGAAAAACACACTGTACCACAAAAAAGGCCAGTTTAATTCAAATATGTCTCCAACTAATGAGATTAGACAAATGGGCAAAAACCACCCATGGTGATTCTGTGTTTGTTCTTATGCAATTTATATAACTAGCCAAACAAAACACAGCCACATTTGGTTAAAACATCACAACCAGATATAAAATGAGAAGGCGATGTATTCTAAAGGTGACTTTGGTTCTGGATTTTTAACAGAGTTTAATAAACCAATTAATGTTGAAGATGAGATCAGAAAGGAAGCTATTTCTTTTAAGGGCTTTAGAAGGAACCATTTTGTACACAAACACACCTCTCAGGAAGTAAGCTGAGGCCAGCCGCTCAGCTCCGTGCATTACAAATCGTCTCCCTGAACTGGTGAGCCTCAGCTCTCTGGACCACATGGCGAGATTTTCACGCTCACCTGAAAATGATCAACCCACACTGATGTGAAGACGTGGCACCGTGCTAGCCCTTCACTAATTCACAGAGGTGTTTCTCCAAATCTACCTCTTACAAGTTGAGCACTGTGCTTACGGGATCCTTCCAGTAACCCAGCAAGGAAAGTGCTATCACTCACTATCTTCATTTTGAAAAGAGGGAAACTGAGGCAGAAATGTTAACTGTTAAACAACACATGCAGTGAGGGGCTCCTGCAAGTGGCAGAGTCACACTGATCTTGTTCTTTCTAAAATCACATCCCCCATTCATCAGTGTGTCATATTATCTTGGCAGGGCTGTATATATTGGAATGAGAGAATCCCCATCACCAAAATCTACTACCAAGCCTCTTCCTGTTTGAGGAGAAGACAATCATTGTCCTAAAGTCTATTCTGAAGATGGCCTCAACTCCCGATGACTTCTCAGGGACAGCACACAGTGTTTCCCCTCTAAGCAGATGCACACTGCAGAACTCACCAGGCCTCTAGCAGCTGCTAACAATGCTGTCACCAGCACATTGTTTAGTCAGCAGTTGAGCCTCAATGACTTTCTTTTCTTGACGTGTGCTTAGGTTACCAAGAGAAACCCGAGAGGCTGCTAACACAAAACTCATCTCATGCAAAGTATTTTTTCCCCCTCCACTGCCTGCTCTCCCCAAACTGACCTTCATTTTGGGGTCTCAAAGAGAAGACTTCCTGTGATTTAAAACTTCATTCAAAATCTGAGGTAAGGGGTTTCCCGGCTGCTCACAGCTCTTCAGGCATTAACATTTACAGTTCAGATATTTTTATTTTCCCAGACGAACAACATCCTTTCAAAGTGTTCCTCTGGTACCTTCCTCACTTGACCTACCTAATTTAGAGCAGTCCCCAGTGCCAGCTCGGTGGCGGTGCAGCTCCGTGATAGCTAATCCACACGCATACGTTGCTGCTGACATTTAACAACATTCCTCACAGTTTGTGTGAGTACATGGTAAACAGATGCTGTGGGACTTTTTACCCATTATCAGTCATCTCTGAAGACTGCAGTCAAGTGACAGGTTTTTGAGACTTTTTGGTCTAACAGCAAGAGATTTATTTTTAATAGAATATTGATATTATGGTACAAAATGGCATTTGGTGTTCATTTTTTTCACCCTGCAGCAAGGCAGTTCAGCTTGGTGGGTTACTGTGGAGCCCTGTAACTCCTATTCTCTCACTACTCTGGTGTGGGTGTGAGTGTGTGTGTGTGTGTGTGTGTGCGTGCATGTGTGTTTCAGGGGGGATTGCAGACTTTTATGAACTGTCTGATTAAAGTACCTCCATCTGAATGCAGATTAAAAGTTTCAACACCTGAGAGCTCAAAACCAATGAATATTTATACCGAAAACCAGCATATGAATACACTCTAAATCTTCAAATGCAAGTCTAGTCATGGGTTTTATCTTATTTTAGGACTTACTTTTTATTAAAATGAACTCTTGCATATTTACACTACAGAAATAAACATTATTTGCAAGCACAATACAATGGAGACCTTACAAATGCACTGCCTCAGGGGAAAGCAACTCTGTTTCTCCGGAAAATTTTATTTCTCTGTCAGGTCTTCCTTGAAGAGGGGTTTCAGAGTAGAGACTGGTGTGACTTGGGACCTGGGAAACAAATTCGCTTGGGGAAATTCTTCATTCAGTGGCCAAGACAAGCATGCTTACCTCACCAAACAGGAATTTTTGTTGACTTAGCAATATTTCTCCTTTCACTGGAAAATTCTTTCTAGACTACTCTTCCGAAAGGTGGAGATTTATACAAGCAAGCATGAGGGAATGTTATTTTAGCAATAAGTTTCTTTGCCTTCTCTGTCAGGCGGATTAACACATTTGGGCTTTACGGTTAACATCCCAGGTTACTTGACAGTTGCAAGGTGCTTCTTTTTACCAGAATGAGGAGCAAGTAGAAACCACAATCAGCCTCTTCAGAGGACAATCAGGTCACCCTGACAATGACCCTCAGAACAGCCAGTCATAAATGGTCAGTGTTACACAGTCAGGCCACAGACTGGGGATACCCGGGCCAGAGGCTGCCAGCTTCACTGTGTATCACAAGTGGAAGTTAATGTTGTCTCCATCCCATATCCCAGGAGACGCCAATGACTCCCAAGCACATTTAAAGTAAGAATCTCAAAGATAGAAATGCTCCCTCTTAGCCCATTACTTCCTTAATCTCTTTGCAACCTCTTGATGTTCATTAAAACCCAATAAGCCCCACATGCAAATCCTAATGGAATTATGGATACTAAGGGAAGCACAACTGTGGATGGGACCCACCACATGCCTTGAGGGGCCCGCACCCTGGCGTCAGGGGGACTGTCCATGTGCAAGTGTGCCACCTTCTTCCTGAACTTATCTGTTCTTTTTCATAAAGTAAGTTTAGAGATAAATGTTTACAAATCAACCCAGTCATCATTTCTTCATTTTAATGCTTAAACGCTTCATTTTGATTGCTGCCTTTTTGACATTTTACCAAGGAAATATGTTGGCGTGTTCGCAATGCCATCGAATCAGCAATTAGATCTCCATATTCCAGATGTCATGAAAGTTTTCAACGCATCTCCCAGTAAAATTTATTTCTGAACTTAAAGGGGGGGGGCGAATGCACTTTGTATAAATTAAGCACATTATCCTTATTTTTCTAATTGCTACATTGCACACAGTGAGGGCTTCCGAGATTGTTAACTCAAGGATTTCCCATCATTCTATATAATATTTTTCTTGCAATGAATATAATCTTGAATTATTTATAGAAACTACTTCTGCATTTGGATTCACCAATATTCTTTTTCTGGTAAAACAGGAAAAAAAATGAAAAGGAGTTGTGCTCTTAGCAGCATTTTCTGTTCTGCCATCCTGGTGAGTCTCTCTTAAGGCCTGGCATTCTGGCTAGCACAGTAAATTTATTGCCAAAGTGGACAAGGAAAAATGGAGTTCTGGTCTCATCCTTGTCTTCATTAAGACTTTGTGAATTCTCAACTTCCTGCTGCAGATTTCGAACTGTTACAGTTCTCCTTCCCCACTTGAGACCAGCTGGGAACTACTGCTTCTGTGGACTGTCAGATGCCATTCCAAAGCAATCCAAGCCCCACCTTTTCCTCTCACATCTTGGCAACCCAAACACACAACTTCCCAGCTCTTTGCAACAGACTCTAATTGACTCTTTAAAAACACACTGAACCAAAATGGCTGCACAATGGGCAATTTGGCGCCACTGAGACATTTCAGTGGAGTGCAGAAGTATCTCCCTGAGGGCCCATCCTAGATGCCTCTAGACATAGCTGTGAGGGGAGAAAAGAATCTTCTCTGGGTTCCTACTGAACTGAATTAGAAGTGGACATCAAGCCATCACCATTAGCAAAGTGGGCACTTGATCAAATGAACAACACTGTCCTCATAGGCTTCCTTCTTAGACCTGCTCCTCATCAGAGTCCTTGGCAGACAGCTCAGCTCTACCACCTCCATGCTTCCCGCAGCAACTACCCCTTGGCACTTTCTCCTCTACTAAGAAAATGACAGGAGCAACTACTCCTTTTCATGGAAGGATTTCACCTGATATTTATTCCGTCTCAAAGGATGACACTAGAAGAGTTTGGCTCCCATTCTCCTCCCATCCATGAAAGGGCTTTGCAGATGGCTCCTTCTAGCCCATCCCACCTCCTGAAAAATGCTCCTGAGCAAAAGCTCATCTGTTAGTAATAGAACTGAAAAATGCCTCATTCCGGCTAGAAGTGGTACGAGAGCTGCTACTGCTCCGGCAAATTTATTTTGCCTTTCAAGGGTTTAATTGCACACAACATGGTGCAGTTTTGATTAATCCTTCAGAATTTAATATATACTCTGGGGGGGTCAATATGTTGATTCTTCATGCATCGCTATCATGGGAGTAACTGGAATGTGTTTAAACACCACAGGAGGTACACTTCTCAAACTTACCTGGCCCTGCCAAGGGTAAAAAGTGCTCATTAATGACTCAATCCAGGAGGAGAGCTGGCAGAGGGGCGTGCTTCCTCCCTGACACTATTTCTGGTTTGCTTGGCAGGCATGTTTCCCTTGGGGAGGTCCCAGGTGAGGCACACACTGGAATCTTCCAGGCTTATGCCCTGATCATTTTAATGAGAAAGCAATGTTGAAATATTGGCACCTTGCATCCAGCCAACATATGGAGATGTTGTAGAGGCACTTAATTGAACTGTTGGAAGATTATAAAGGGTACAGTCATCTGGGTCAATGAGCGCTTATTCTTGAACATGGGCTAGAACGAGGTCATCCAAAGGTAATAACAAGTCAATTCTCCATTTCCACAAAGAATGAGCCTTTAAACTCAAGAATCTCTGTTGCCATAGATAGATCGCTCATGAAGCACAGGGAAACTACAAGTCACATTGCATTCTAAACACGGGAACATGTATAATACAAATCAGAAGTGAAGGACCTCAGGAAGAGGGTTCTGGAAACTCTGCACTTGGGAAGTCATTGCAGCAAATATCCCCATGGGCCAGGTCTGCTTTAGCAGAGCCAGAAAAACAAACAAGGGCATAAAACATGAAGCCAGACAAGGGCTAAACATGGGCACCACCGTTCTTCATGATACTACACAGTCTTTTCCAGCCTGATATTGACCTGGAAACCATAGGATTAGTACCTCGCTTGCTGGTCTGTTTTCTGGGCTAAACTGTGAACCCCTCAAGTTCTCACATTAAAGGCCTAACTCCAACTGCATTGCAATATGGCTATATTACAGTGTTTGAGACAGAACATTTAAAGAGGTAATTAAATAAAATGAGGGCTGTGATTAGTCCTGAATCTAATATGACTAAAAGAGATTAGGGTACAAACACACACACGAAGACCATTTGAAGACAAAAGAAGAAGGCATCATCTACCAGCCAACAGGAGAGCAATTAGAATGCAATCAGCCCTGGCAACTCTTTGACCTTAGAATTCAGTCTCCAGAGCTATGAGGAAATGCACTTCTGTCACACAAGCAAACACATTCTGTGGTGTGACATTCCGGCAGCAGCCTAAGTGAACTAAGACAAACCCAGGAGTCCAGCACGGTAGGGCACACCTATACTCACAGCATTTGGGAACGCTGAAGGAGAAGGCTCACAAGTATTAACACAGCCTGGACAATGAAGAGATTTAACAACCTTGTCCCAAAATATTAAAATATAAAGGCTGGGATAGAGCTCAATACAGTGGCCTTTGGCTCGATATTCAGTGTGTTGAGGGAAGAGGCCTAGGAATCCCCAACACAGTCACATACACTGGCCACTCAGTATAGCATGGACATTGGGAACAAATGTCCCAGTCCATTCTCCCTAGCTCCATTTCACAGATACAAGAAGAGCCATGGACCAAGAAAAGCAATCATGACAAAGAAGGAGGAATTTACCACCCATCATCCAAATATCAGGGTCTGGCCTATTGGTCCACTCACCTGGTGTAGCACTCGAGAGCCCAGTGGATGTAGGAAGTCACATAGGAAGGAAGGCCTCGATGACATTCCTGGCACTGGCCATGGACATATTCAGGTCTCAGTGTAACTGCAGTGTTCCCCAGCCACAGACAGGGGTTAGCAGGAGATCAGAGGACAGTAGGAGCCTTTGCAGAACAAAGTCCCTGAAGTGCTAGCAGAACCATCAAGCCATGTCTGACCCACTTCGTTTAGCTCGAACACATACATCCTCCTATACATGTACCTCACATGCCATGATAATTCTGTGAAAAGGAAGTACCAGTTTCTAAGCTGTTGTACAAACATCTGAGCAGCTTCTTTTCAAATGTAAAATCAGGGACCCAGATACCCAGGCCAGTGCAGAACCCAAGGGCCTGAGTGTAACTGCCCACACCCGAGGACTGTGTGCTCACCAGATTAAACGAGCTTCCAGACATCTAAAAGTTATAATAACAAATACACTGCCAGGTCTGCAGTTAAACTACAATCAAATGGGGCTACTTTGTCATGTGTACCCCTCTTAATCCCCCCTGAAGGTCAGGTAACTCACCCACAACCTGAGAACCATGCATATCCACCCACAGCCTGTTCCAATTCAGTTTCTCTAGTTATGTCAGGTCTCTCTCAACCTCCAATTCTTGGCAGTTTTAAGAAGCAGAACCAAAGGAACAATTGGATGCCATCCAACTGCAGTGAAATCAGAAGCTGCCTTAAATACACCATGGTGTACAGCACAGCCTCTTGTGTCCTCAACATATAAGTTAAGGTCAACAAGAGAAGGAATGCTTCCTGTTCACAAATCCTTTAGGGCTGTTTGTTTGCAGACCTCTGGTTGTTCCTGCTGAAATACCAGAGTACGAGCCTGGGAATAACCAGCTTGGTCACATGAAAGGATTTTCTTCTGCCAGTCACCAAAGTCTTAGCAGGCCTGACAGGTTTCAGTTACTGCTGCTTTTTGTTCAGAAGTGAAAGAAGAAAATCACCCCTTTCTCCTCTCACTAGACCAACGGCCACCTCTGTCCATCGAAACAGTCAGCTTCCCTTTTGGCCTCTGGACTCCACTCAGCTGGAAACACCAGAGAAATCCCCATGAAGGCAAAGATCCTAGTGTGTGCATAGGAACACATCTGACCTTGTCCCGAGACACAACAGGGACTGTCTATTAAGCAAGAGTATTGATTCTGAGACTTGCTCCTTTAACCTACGACACACTCCGTGGCCTCAATTCAGCACCTCTTTTAACTTCTTGTGTTTGGGACTGTATATTACGATCTACCAAGGGAAGCTAGTTTCTATTAGCAATGTCTCCTTCCAATAGCCACTGACTTCTCTGGTGCAGTTTTTCTGCCTTTAATAATCACCGGTCGATGCAAAGCGTGTTAAACTCTGTTTTCCTAAGTTGTTTTTCTCCACCTTCAGAAATTTCCCACACGTGTGATAGTAAATTCTGGCTGTTTTTTTGAAAGCCAACTGATATTAATTACTCTAATTGTGAAGTACACAAGTTGTTTAAGTCAGTAATGTCTTTTTTGTTTTTGCACAAAATGTAAGTGGAGAGAAAAACTGATTTTCCCTACTAATTGATGTGTTAGTGACAAATCCACGGAAGTTCTGCCCAGTCATTGCCATCTGATGTCTTGCCCATTCTCAGGGCTGTGAGGGCTCTTGCCATACACCCTGGCATCCTGCATGTGTCCCTGCTCTGGGGTACCCTTGCCTCCCTTCCTTCCTCACGCTTGCTAATAAGCATTTGAACCCAAGCACCAGGAAGCAGTACTCTCAACGCACAGAAAAGTGGTTGCTGTGAGCTTAAATGCTAGACCTGAGTGCACCACCAACCAGATGGGTGAACTCTGGCCCACTATGGCTCAATTATTCACAGGTTTAAGCCTACAAAGGCAACATCTCTGAAGCACATTTATCTGAAAACTGAACTGAATGGCTTTCCAACCAACAAGCCCAGCCACCCACCCTAGCAGGCTGGTTGGTTCCTTCCCTGGGACAAGAGGGAAGGTGCTGGGGTGCTGGAGGTACCTTGGAGAGGCAGGCCTGGCTTCTGCCCTCCTGCTGCAGGTACCAGTCAGGAGCCAAAGCCTGCTGGGGATGTCTGCCTGCCATCTGGCTGTGTGAGACACCAAGCCCAGAAAGGCATGGGTGAGAGCGTGCATTTACCCTCAGTCCTGAAAGCAAAGGTAAACACAGAGGATGGTGCAAGCCAGGGCTGGAAATAAATCCATCTTCAAATGAAAAGGGCACACTCAGAGATAAAGGTGGGGACAGTTATAGATAACGGGGAGTTCTATTCGGGAAGGCATCTGTCTTGGGTCACCTATCTGATCAGGGGCCCTGTAATCACATTGCCTTGAGACAAGAACAAGGAATTTCTTTTGTTCACAACAGTGCTGAGAATCTGTGATTCTGTAGCTGATTTTGGACAGGGCCACCTTGATGGCTTTCTGAAAATAACTCCTCAAATGTGTGTGTTGCCTGAAGATGGCGAGGTTCATACACTTGTCCAGAGCTTAGTCAGACTCCATTCATTGCTCTAGAAATTCCTCAAAGGAGCGCCAGGACCTGTTTAGAGGACATGCTGAATTATATGCCAGTGGCCTACATAGAGGAGTCTGCTGAGGAAAAGAGAGACAAAGAAAGGTGGATTTCTCCGTGCTCCCACTCCTAAAGGGGGGCATGACTTACAGGAGCCTTTCAAACCCCGGGTTCCTGCTGCACGTGTCCATCCTCAGAAACACCAGCATTTGTAGAGTAGCAAGTGACATTTCCACCATTCACCAAGCTCTTTCCTGAAGGACAACAGGCCCTACCCAACAACAATGAAGATGGTGTACTTGGCAACCCAGACTGAATCTGTTTCTTCTGAGAACCATATTGAATAATTCTCTAGATAACAAAAGGACTAATTGGAGCTAGGAAAACTGAGAGAAAACTAATCACCAAAAGCAGGTTTCAAACAGCCGCTGGAGACACCAAAAGATGCTGAGCCAGGATCCTTAGAACAGTGATTTAGGAAGAAAACTGGGGAAAAAGAAAGCAGGAGAAATAAATGCCTCATTCCAGAGGAACCACAACACATACGTGACAAAGTGCCTCCTATGGCTCACAAGATGGCAGAGCACTGAGGTACACAGCAAAGGCTCCCAGCCAGAGGCCTCAGAGTTGGGACAGCCAGCTCCTGCCTCTCTGGAGTTCGCCTACCCCACATGGTGTCCCCTGCTGGCAGCATCTCCACGGGCCTCACAGGGTGTGAAGTCCTGTCATCAATAATTATTGGGCTGATAAATTTCAACCCCAGACCTGGGTTTTGGTAACTAGCTAAGCCAAAGAAGGGACTTCTCAGAATGCCAAACAGGAACTCAGGCAAAGCAGAGGCGAGGGGCATGCAATCCAAGGGACCACTTTGTCAAGTGAAAGCAGGGAGCCCAAGGGAAAGTGGTGCACACTGTCCCCTCCCACACTGCCACTGTCTCTACCCTGCCCATTCCCATCTCAGGATCTGATCACCAAGAAGGCATGGAAAATGCAGCCAGGAGAATGGCTGGACAAGGACACTGGCTTGTCTCTGTGGCATGTCTGACTTGCTTGAAGATAAATCTGTGGCTGCACTGGGACTCTAGAGAGAAGGGGCTGCTCTCCTCCCTTCAGGATCCAAAGATGTGCTCATCTAAAGCCAAGAAATAAACACTCAGCTTCCTTCATTGAGAATACAAATTGCAGCAGATCCACAGGTTCAAAGAACAGCTACTAGGGAGACCAGGCTTCTAATGATGGCACCAAGTCCAATCATGGCGCAAAATCAGGCTAAAAATGGTCACTCATAAAACTAACTTATGAATCTATCCTGAGGCTGTCAAGGAACTACTTAGCTTTCATAATATTATTCTGTCCTAAGACCACTGGCACTCAGCATTATATACGCTCAACCAATTAAGTCAGGGGGGCCCACACAGTTCAAACACCTAACAGGACAGCAGAAAGGGGTAACCAAGACACTGCACTGACCTCAGTGAAATACCCCAGGCAATGTTCCATGCTCTGGGGTTATTGGCAAACGTACTTGCTCTCCTGGCTCTTGTATTTGAGGTCAGTAGAAACAGAGCTCTCATAGGTAACTAAATGTCTGTCACACAAAAGGATGCCAGTTACTATGGGGAAGCACAAAACAGGAAAAGGAGAAAGAAGAGGAGCTGGTAGTTAAGGAAAGTCCCAGGAGAACGCCACAGTTGACCAAACCCAAAGGAGGTGAGGGCACTCGTCATGTGGGCATAAAAAGGAAGACATTCCCAAAGAGAAGTGGTGGGATGTGCAAGAGCCCTGAAGCAGGGCATGAGACAGAAACCCTATAGGGGGCCACCGCAAGTGCAATTAGTATGCTTAGTGATAGTAACGGGCAGGGACAAAATTCAGTTATTATGTAGAAGAACTGTAAGTGACAAAACTATCTGGGCTGGGGACATAGTTCAGTGGTACTGGGCCTGCTTGGCAAACACAAGGTCATGAGTTCAATTCCCAGTACAAAAGGAAAGAAGAAAAACCTATCTGCAGTTTAAATGAAAATGCCTTTATCTAAAAATATGCATATTTATTCTTTTAAAAATAAAAGAATATATACCCAAAATATTAACAGTGTTTATTTTGGGAGAAAAAAACTGCAAGGATCACGAATGGTCGTGTACTCATTTCTTTTTAATTCATTGTATTGCTCATTCTGCAAGTGTTCATGGAGAGTTCACCAGGCACCAGGAACTGGAGACAGGCATGGCACACACATAGGGCCTGGCTCTAGCTCTGGCATCCTAGTGGGAGAGGGGGGCTGTATACTACCAGGGCAGCAACACGGCCAGCTAGGACCTGTGCTGCGACACGGCCAACAGCAGCCGAGACAGGGAATTAGGTGCTCGGGGAGAAGGGAAGGTCTCAGAGAGAAAGGTTATTTGGATTGAACCCAAAGAGATCAAAAAGAGCAAAGTTGACCAGGAAAGAGTAATGAGGATAGTTTCTCGATTGGAACAGCATGAGATAATATGAACATGATAGCTCTGATAATAATAAAAATAGCCTGTAGAAGTAGATAGCTACATGGGTAGGTGGGTGGGTAGGTAGGTAGGTAGGTAGGTAGGTAGGTGGATAGTAGACAGATCAGTGTCAGTCTTGGTTATATGACTGCCAACTATTTTGATCACTTGTTCATCAATAAGCATCTATTGAACACATATCAGACACAAGCAATGGGGCTGGGACAGGGTTATAAATAATATGGACATGGCTCCTATTCTCAGGAAAGCTCAAGTCAAATCAGAGGCAAAGCTTGAATCTCAGAACTGCCACTTTGCATAATAGCAAATTGGGGGAGAGCCAGGAACAAATAGGAACCTGGCAGTCTTCTGCTAAGTTTGCTGCAA
>NDGM011074771.1:0-12522 GCA_002564305.1 Octomys mimax
AGCCCGGCTTTTCGACACCCCTAGTCCTTCACCTGCGTGTTCAATTCCTCAAGGCAGGTTTCCCAAGTGGTAGGGAGGAGTACAGAGTGTGGTAACCTGGCAAGAAACTAGCTCTCCGGCCGCTCCCAGGGGCTCGCTCGCCGCCCAAAATGTCCTCGAGCACAGGGCTCCCGCCGGGCGACTTGGCGGCTGGCCAGGTCTCGGGCTACCAGTGTGCCTTGGCTCGGGGTCCCTGGGAATTTCGGGGTCACAAGGAGTGGCACGGACCCTCGGGGATTGGGGGGACTCTGCGGAAGAACGTAGGTACCGGGTGCATCCTTGCTCCACACCAAGGCCGGGACAAGTGAGACATGACCCCCACGCAACGCCTGGCGCACAGCTCCCGGGGGCACTGCGGCCGGCCGGGAAGAGGAACCATCGCGCCTGGCGCGCGGGTGAAGCGCCGAAGGTTGGCAGGCTGGCTCAGCGGGCACCATCCGAGGCAGCCGGGTTGGCTAAGAGCTCCAAGGGAGGGGAAGGCGGGGCGGGCCGGCGGCGGGGCGGGGGCGCTGGATTGACGAGGCTGCAGCGACCAATAGCTGGGCCTGGCGAGCGGGTGGGGCGGGAACTGCCGTTAAAGGGGCGGTAAGAGCGGAGGTTCGGCTCGCAACCCGAGGGCCGGTGGGAGAGAGGAAAGCCGGGACGCTAGGCGCGCGGGCGCGGGGGAGGGGAGAGGAAAAGGAGGAGACAAAAATTAAAAATAAAAGGCTGCTGCTGAGGAGGCAGCGCCCACCGAAATAAACAGAGGCAGCGACTATTGCAGCTGAGAGGGGGAAACCGCTCGCTCGGGCGTCCTTGCCAGGACGGCCACCGGCTCGGTATCCAGCGCCCAGGGCCGACCGGCTAGAAGAAGGGGGCGAGCTAGGGATCACTTTTTTGTTATTGTTTTTCAGCCCAGCCTCCTCTTCTCCCCTCCCCCTCCTAGCCTTCTCCCCTCCCACAGCCCTCTTCCCCCTTTATCTCCCGCCTCCTCAGGCACAATTTAAAGAAAGAGGGAGCCGCGCGGCCGTTTCCTTCGTCTGGGGGAATTCGTAGCCACTGCAAGTTTACTATTACAGGCGCAGCCAATGCCAAGCGCGGAGGACGAGGAGGGCTAAGCTCCGCAGCCGCGGAGCCGAACAATACCCGCAGCGTGCGGGGCTGCGCGGTCAGGACCGTGGGGGAGGAGGCAGCGGCCGCGCGGGCGATCGGTGTATTGGGCGCCTGGCCACCTCCTGTCTTCTCAGCGCCCCCGTTGCGGTCAGGTGGAGCCGTGCACGCGCCAGCTTCGGGTGCCTAGAGCTGGGCTCGCTTTGGTTCCTTCCTCGGCTGCCTGCCCGCCTGCCTGCTCGGCCAGCGTACAGCAGTCCCCTTGGGCGTCTCGGTCCTGCAGCTGCTGCGATTCTGTTCTGCGCGCGCACTTAGGCGCGGCCGGGCGGCGAGCCTCCGGGGCTGGCGAGCGAGTGAGTGTGTGCGTGCCCGCGCGAGTGCGCGCAGGGGTGGGGGCTGCGGCGCGGCGCTCGCCCCCCGGCGGCCCCCCTCTCCGCACCGCTCCCCACACCTCCCTCCCGCTCCCTCCTCCCGCCCGCCCTCCCCTGCCCGCCCGCCCGCCCCCGCCGCAGCTCCTTTAATACACTTTGGTTCTCCGCCTGGCTTTGGACTCTTCTCCTTCTCCACCTCCTCCTCCTCCTCCTCCTCCTCCCTCGCCTCCGCCGCCACCTCCTCTTCCTCTCCGTGCCTTCGCTCTGTGCCTGGCCGCCCGAGTTAGATCCAGGCGGTGGCGGAGGCAGCGGGCGCACGAGCGCCGCTCCCGGGGCCGAAGCCTCCACTGCTGTCGCCTGCGTCCGAAATCCCGCGGCCTCCGGACGCCCCGCGCGCGGATCGGGAGCAGGAGCCGAGGCGGCGCGGAAGCGCAAGGCTCGCCGGGGCCGGCGGGGAGGGCGGGCGGGCGCGCTGGCCATGCTTCTGGACGCCGGGCCGCAGTTCCCGGCCATCGGGGTGGGCAGCTTCGCGCGCCATCACCACCATTCGGCCGCCGCTGCAGCAGCGGCGGCCGCGGAGATGCAAGACCGAGAACTGAGCCTGGCAGCAGCGCAGAACGGCTTCGTAGACTCAGCCGCTGCGCACATGGGAGCCTTTAAGCTCAACCCCGGCGCGCACGAGTTGTCCCCGGGCCAGAGCTCAGCGTTCACGTCGCAGGGCCCCGGCGCCTATCCGGGCTCAGCGGCAGCCGCCGCTGCAGCCGCGGCGCTCGGGCCCCACGCTGCGCACGTTGGCTCCTACTCCGGGCCGCCCTTCAACTCCACCCGAGACTTCCTGTTCCGCAGCCGCGGCTTCGGGGACTCCGCGCCGGGCGGCGGGCAACATGGGCTCTTCGGACCAGGCGCGGGCGGCCTTCACCACGCGCATTCGGACGCGCAGGGCCACCTTCTCTTCCCTGGCCTCCCGGAGCAGCACGGGCCTCACGGCTCGCAGAATGTGCTCAACGGGCAGATGCGCCTCGGGCTTCCGGGTGAGGTGTTCGGGCGCTCAGAGCAGTACCGCCAGGTGGCCAGCCCGAGGACCGACCCCTATTCGGCGGCTCAGCTCCATAACCAGTACGGCCCGATGAATATGAACATGGGCATGAACATGGCAGCTGCCGCGGCCCACCACCACCACCATCACCACCACCCCGGTGCCTTTTTCCGCTACATGCGGCAGCAGTGCATCAAGCAGGAGCTCATCTGCAAGTGGATCGACCCAGAGCAGCTGAGCAACCCCAAGAAGAGCTGCAACAAAACTTTCAGCACCATGCACGAGCTGGTGACCCACGTCTCAGTGGAGCACGTTGGGGGCCCGGAACAGAGCAACCACGTCTGCTTCTGGGAGGAGTGTCCGCGCGAGGGCAAGCCCTTCAAGGCCAAATACAAACTGGTCAACCATATCCGCGTACACACGGGCGAGAAGCCCTTCCCTTGCCCCTTCCCGGGCTGCGGCAAGGTCTTCGCGCGCTCCGAGAACCTCAAGATCCACAAAAGGACCCACACAGGTAACGGCGGGCACGGGTGCACAAGAGTGTTCTTTGTGTGTGTGTGTGTGTGTGTGTGTGTGTGTCTGTCCCGATGCTGGGGGCCACTCTCCAGCAGTCGGGGTGCGGGAGTGGGAGGGAGATGGTTCTGTGTGTGCGAGAATCAGCGGCTTATTTTAGTTGGGCTATGAAAGAGTATTATAGGGAGCTGTGTTTTTCCGTGTACGGAAATTGAGTTTTAAATGACCAGTGAAACGTATGCTCTGGTGTGATGCAATGGCTTCATTTGCTCAGCCCTGGTTAATAATTTCCATTCTAAAGAGAATGCACAAAATAAAACTGTTCTCTAACTCGCTACCCGGGAAGTGAGCCTAGAAAGGGTTTTGCCAGCTTGTGTGAATGTGCTTTTCGGCTCCGGGTGTATGTCTATTTCAGGGATTTGTGTGTTTTCCCAATTCTTTTTACTCAGGGACCAAACGCCCTTCCCGGGACTGTTTCCCATTAAATAAGCCTTGTGCGAGCCGAAGGTGTAAAGCATTTCTCATTTTTAAACTTAAAAAAACAAAAAACAAAACAAAACAAAAAACCGTCTCAGGGTGGGTCGCAGGGGGCTTTATAGTAATTGTACAGCAGTTTGAGAAATTCTCTAATGGGCACCAGAGGGTTTGCAATTCCAAACTTGTATGCACAACCCGGTCAGCAAGAGCCCCAGGCAGCACGGCCCTGAGGGGAAATCCCGTGAGGAGAGCCGGGGGGAAAAAAAAATCCCGCGCCTCCTGCCTCATAGATTATTCATCTATGACCAGGTCTCAGCCAAAATCGTGCCAGACGATTTCCTAAAAGAAAGCCAAATGTTTTAGCAACTTCCCCCGTCAATATTTACTCCAACGTGGGGATGCGCCAGCGGCCTATTGTTCTCTATGGGGAAGGGAGGGAGCCGAGGTGCGAGACAAGCTTTTAACAAGGTTTAAAATTTGAGAAATTTATTTGCATGAAATACTTGCTTTCGAGTTCTGTGTCTGAGCGGATGTCCTTTAAAAAAACAATTTAGGTGCTAATGGAATTTAACGTTAAACGGCTCCCTTTCCAAGTGGATCGAGGTTTGAGTTCTCACACCTCTAAGTGACTCCAAGCATTTGGAATTCTGGCAACAGGATGCGGGGACCGCCAGAAAATTAAACATTCTAAAAGGTTTTCCTAAGTCTAACCCCGCACCCCCACTCCCACCCCAGCATTGCCCCTCTCCATCATTAGAAAACTGCCTCATCTCTAATATTTATATTTTATTTCAACTTTTTAGTGTAAAGGCGAGACTAGAATTGTGATTAATTTAATTTGCAGATTTTGGATGAGAAATACTGGCTCAGTATCTACAGCCTGGCCCCCAAAACAAAACACAGCAACTCCAAATGGAATTGCCTACTGGCCCCAGAGAGAAACCGACAGCAGCCCAGCAGCCTGTGTGATTCTGATAATGCCCCAAATATTTTGTCATAACAACAGCTTCTCCATGGCGAGAACAACTTGTTAGATGCTCGGAATCCAAGAAGCTTTAAATTAGACCGGCAGGGCCAGAAGTTAACCCAAATTCGTTAGGAATTTGCAGAGATCGGCGTTGTTCAGGAAGAAAGTAAAATATACAGTAAATGAACAGGACTGTCAGGTGGGAAACAGGGTAATTTTGTCTTGGTTCTGCTATCGTCGAGATACGATCTGTTTAGGGACTCGGGCAGGGCGCTCTCGGTTAGTACCTGGAGCCCTTCCGTGGCCGCATCGCGGCCCTGCCCTTGCGCAGCTGCGGTGATGCGAGGTTCAGGCGCCGGCGTTTACCTTTCACAGGGGAGAAGCCTTTCCAGTGTGAGTTCGAGGGCTGCGACCGGCGCTTCGCCAACAGCAGCGACAGGAAGAAGCACATGCACGTCCACACCTCCGACAAGCCCTATCTCTGCAAGATGTGCGATAAGTCCTACACGCACCCGAGTTCCCTGCGCAAGCACATGAAGGTACCACCGCGGTGGCCGGGTGGAGGGCGAGGCCTGCCCGGTGGCCCGGCTCCTCTCAGGCCTGGGTAACCACGCCAGCCCGGGAGGGCCCCCAGGGGCGGGGACCATTCTGGGGTGCTCCCCTCTGGGGGGCCGGCCTCACAGCAGCTGCACTCACACCCAGCCCCCTCTGGTCCCTCCTCCCGGCTTTTGTCTTGCAGGTCCATGAATCCTCCCCGCAGGGCTCCGAGTCCTCCCCGGCAGCCAGCTCTGGCTACGAGTCGTCCACTCCCCCTGGGCTGGTGTCCCCCAGCGCCGAGCCCCAGAGCAGCTCCAACCTGTCGCCCGCGGCGGCGGCGGCGGCGGCGGCAGCGGCGGCCGCGGTGTCTGCGGTGCATCGGGGAGGAGGCTCCGGTGGTGGTGGCGGCTCCGGAGGCGGCTCGGGCAGTGGCGGGGGCGGCGGCGGGGCGGGCGGCGGCGGGGGCGGCGGCGGCTCTGGCGCGGGCAGCGGGACAGCCGGGGCGCACAGCGGTCTCTCCTCCAACTTCAATGAATGGTACGTCTGAGGGGCCAGGGCCTCTCTCCCTCTCCCTGTCCCTGTCCCTCCCCCAGGCGCTGTGCCCAGGGTACCTTGTGATTGTGTTGTTAAACCTGGTTTTTATGATGATGAAAATGATTTTACCAGCTGAAGGATTTTTAAGAAGTTTTTTTTTTTTTTTAAAGAAACAAAATCTAGGCATGAAAAGCAGAAAAAAAAATCTTATGAAATCTTTGAAGTTGAACACATAAAATATGAAATAAAAATGAAAAAATAAAAACTCAAAAATATTCAACCAAGCCTTCCTGCCAACCCCCGTGCTCACTTTGCTTCCTACTCGCCCGAGTCTTCTGACAAACTGTATATAGTGGGACTCCTTCCTTCCTCCAGGTGATTTTAATGGGTTCTTGGTGTATAGAAGTTTGTCCATTTGTAAACTGCATTTCGTTCCTTCCTACCTTCCTCACCTTCCCTTTCTTTCCCTACCCCAAGTGATGGGCGTTTTCTTTTCTCTTTTTAGTTTACCTGGTTTCTTTTTTTAAGCAATGTGGAAGAAAATGTTTTATTTTGTACTGTGGTATTGAATATTGTGTCCCTTTTTATAAGGCAACTTGATTGTAAACTTCATGCAACTATAGACTGGGAGAAAAAAAAAAAGCCGTGCCAAAGTCCCTTCTATTTCTTCAACACGCCAACCCATAGCACACGTACACACCACCACCAACGCTTGTGAATGTATTTTTCTGTTAGCTGGGTTTACATGTGATGTTTTAGTGCTTTTGCAAGTTCAATTTGTTAGTTCCTGTATGAAAGATTGTGGGGGAAAAATAAACGTTGTGCCGTTAGCTTTTTCCGTAATAACACCCTTCCTTCTGTAAATACCCGTTACCATATTTATCCATTTGTAATTAAATTATGGTATTAACTTGCTACAGAGGAAACAATATTTATAAAGAATGTTTCTTAACTATAAATATGTACAATTGTGGGCATAAACTGTTTCAGATTTTTTATTTGAAGGTTTTAAGTGGTTTGATCATTTCTTGTGATATGTTTTGAGAGTAATGCATACAGAAATATAATAAAATGTGTTGAAACTGCATGCACATACTATTCTTTTTTCTAGCAAAGTTATTTTTAAACATGGGAAGGAGCAGCCAGTGGGCGGACAAGGGTATGGATCAGAGTGGGAAGCACCACCATGCATTCTGGGAAGGAAAGTGTATGCATAGAAACCAGGCTGAACTGCCCCTTTGGCAGAAAGTCTCAAAATTATTTTCTACATCCTTTGTTTAGTAGCTGAGAGTGAATTAAATTTTTGGAAAGCCCCTGTGAGGAATGGCGGCAGGAACCTTCAGAGTTTCTAATGGCTCCATTATCTGAGGGAATGCCTTTCTTTCTTTCAGCTATTTGAACTGGATTTAAGAGCACTAAACATTTCCTTATTCTTTGTTTTCTCCCTTCCCTGCCCCCTTCCTCTCCCTCCCTCGGAAAAGCTGAGGTACAGTTCTTTTTAATTGCACGTTTAAAACTGAGCTGAGTACTTTGTTTTTGAACTTGGCCCAATGATTATAGTTTAAAAGGGCCTGTTTCAGTTTTTTTTCCTTGAAATTTTACGCAGAGAGCTTGCTCAAGAAATGCTGCTTATCTTTAAGCAGAGCAGCTCTGCACTAGTAATCAGTGTATTAAAGAGAAGGTGATAGATTATGTTTTAATTTTCTTTTGAGGTAATAGGGAGGCAACAAACTTAGTCCCAAAGGAAAGAGAATCTGCAAGAATTCAGCAAAAATAAAGTAGACTAAGATACAGACTTGCCAGGTGAAAGTACCTGAGCCCACCAGGTTTTCTGGGAGATTTGCTGCTTTCTGTCGGAGTTTGGTCAGTTTTTAGAAAAGATGCTCTCTGGAGGAAAGTAAAAATAATTTTAGTAGCCAAGGGATAGGGATGGAAGAAATTATGTCTAAATCCCTGAACCTTTGAGACATCTCTCTCCCTCTCCATGGGTGTCCCTAGATCTCAGAGGCCCTGAACGGTCTCGGATCTCCTCCCCCAGAGGCGAGAAGGTGGGGGCCATGAAGGCAGCTACAACACCCCCATAGGGTCTCCAGGCAGGAACCAAGAAGGACTGGCCAGCCAGCCGAGCCCCACAGTGCCCGGGCTTCGATGAGGACTACTTTTTCTTTCCCTCAGCGCTTGGCTGAGCTGCAGATCAGCCAGGCAGAGCAGGCCAGAAGGCGCCTGGGGAGATCGAGGCAACCTCCATGAAGTCAGACTACCTGTTCAGTGGGGAGGCAGGAGACTCCATCCTCCAGCCTGCTGTATGAGATTCAGGGTGACAAATGCCATTCTCGCTTTCTCCCCAGCGGTCCTTCCAGCTGCCTGAGCTCCAACTTCTGAAGCAATCAACTCTCTATTAAAATCAAATTTATAACCCCTAATAATATTAAGCAAAATTATTAAAATAATTGGCATATGTTACTGGTCCTTGTGAGAGTTCATTGAACACATTATAAGCTGTGAGGAAAATCGTTTAGGGTTTTCTCAAGTCCCTTACCCCCAGGGGGTGGGGGAGCAGGAAGGAGTCAGATTAAATATTCATCATAACTGAACAAGAATGGAAAGGTCTGTTCCAAATGTTTTCAACTTTTTAATGTATAATGAGGGCATTGTTTAGTTTTGAGATACCTCCCAAATCTGAGAAGGGTAGAATAAGGTGTAGGGGGCAACTTTCCCATCATCGCAAAATCTTGGGGATTTTTTTCTTCAGTGTTGAGAGAAGAAGGAAGAGAAGGGACATTGGGGTTTCCATCACCTTCTAGATATGAAAGTCTGACAGCTACCCTAAAAGTTCCTTAGGTCGCAGACGCTGATCTTAGTTTTCAGCAGGAAAACAAAAATGGGATGACGAACAAGGCGAAGAAGACCACAGCCTCAACTTGGTTTCTTAGTCTACCATCGGATGTACGGGCCAGTGGGAGTAGCTTTCCTGCAAAATGGCTCCCAGTTCCTCCCCCCTCTCATCCCCTGTCTTTGTCCAAACAAGTCACCAAACCGACGGCGTGGCCCGGTCTCCCGCTTTCATCCTTGTCTGCTGCCCTTTGAATCTCGGGAATCGGACGAAGGGAGAGGGAAATGGCAAACGTGTTGAGGGCATCAGAGACGTCCGATCGCGCACAGGGGCTGGGAGCGCGAGAGGCTGCGGGGCGCCCTGGTCCAGCGCGCCGGGTGCGGTGGGTGCGTGCGTTCTCCTGCCCTCCGCGAGCCCCCACGTCGAGACTGACCTGCATGCTAGCCTGCCCTTGCCTTGACTCCAGAGCCACCACACTGCCGCCCGACCTCGCCTCCCTCAGGGACCCAGAGCTGCAGCGGCCGGAGGACCGCGTCTGGCAGCCACCGCCGTCAACTTGAACTTCAGGGCGCAGAGCTCTCTCCCCGCGCGCTGCGCGCCATCCACCACTGAGTGAATGCCCTCCATGGGAGAGTCGCTTTATCCGGAGGCAGCTGGAGCCCCTCGGGAGGCCCATCATTATTATTATTAATTATCGTGATCCTCACTGCATTATTAATGACCACAGTGATAACTGGCATTGGTATCAGCTTCTCCCAGTTCAGGGATGTCCTCCGATCTCCCTGGCGGGAAGGAGGTCGCTCCCACAACAGAGCCCGCGTCGGTCCCGCCCCGGGCTTGGGCGACGGTCGGCCGGTGGGGCCGAGCTCGGGCTGTGAGACTCTAGAAAAGGAAACTCGTCCTGGCCCACACTCATCCCACGCGGTCTCGGCCTCTTTCCTCCAGCCACCTTCTTCGCTCTTCCTCTACCCCACCCCCTAGTCCTTTTGTCTCTTTTTCAGACGGATGTTTTCAGTCTCAAGTGGTTTTATCTTCCTCACAAAACCCTGAGATCAAGGGCAGATCACAGGCTGGACCGGAGGCTCGGGTTTCCCTGGACCCCGCTATTGTCCTGCATCCCTGGGGGTTGGCTAGGAACGCCTGGACCCTCAAAGTGACCGGTCGTTTGCCTGGGTCGGCGGGGCTGTCCCAAAGGGTCCTTGCAGGGATTCCTAGTAGCAGCAGAGACTGGAGAGGGCCCCACGAAATAGCACTAGAGACTGAATCTTGCCTTTCCCCACATATGTCACCAAATAGTCCAAAGGGTGCACTAGGCCCTCTTCCAAGGGCTAAGAAATGAAGGCCTCAAAATAACATCCTGCCAAAAGTTGAACTGTTGAATTTTTCTTTTTTTTTCTTAAATAGACACGTGCCCTGGAAAGCAACCCTCAGGATCCAAAGAGGGGTTCAGGACACACTTGTGGATTGATTGACTGTATAGTCTGATATAATCTGGTACCAGCAGAACTTGGAGCTCCTCAGCCCACCCCCAGCGGAACTCAATGAACGACTTTTATTTTTAACTGGCAGCTCAGAAGCCAGCTAAAGAAGAAATGCCATCCTGTCTTTCCCTTCCCAACCCCTCCTCCCTCCCCTCCAATTCCTCACCCCACTCTCTGGGTTTTTATTTTTAGGGAAAAAAAAAAATCTTTCCAGACTGGATCTAGGGATCAAGCATAAACCCTCAGGCTAGCTCTGTTGGGCATCTTCGAAGGAAAAGACAACTGTGTTGTTTTGAATCGGTGTTACAAAAGAGGACTCCTGTCTACTCCAACCAGGGCAGCCCCAGGATCCGAGTTCAAGGTCAAGGTTAAGGAGTGGTTGGAACCAAAGTGTGCAGGCCTTGCCCTGCCCCTGAACTGCCAGGCTTTGGCTGGCCCTTCCACTTCTATAAGGGACAGTCCTGGGTTGCTGGGTGCTGAGGCCACCTTGTCTCCCTCCCAAGTTTTCTTTTTGTTTCCTGAAGCTCCTGAGCGTGTAAGCAGTGCCACTTTGCTTAACCTTCCCTGCTCTTTCAATGACCAGCATCCCTCTTGAAAGAGGGGGTTCAGAGCGCCCATCAGGCAGGAGTGTGGCCCCTCCCTTGCACAGACACATGCCACACATGTTCTCCCTCTCCACACTCAGACATACTTTCTTCACACCCCAACACATCTGTCCACTCACAAATGCTGACCTGTGGCTCCTGCATCTCCCAGCCACCAGCTCCCAAAAGTGGGAAGGACCTGATGCTGAGGTGCCACAGGATGATTCTGACCCCCTCTTTGGTCTATTCCCATCTCCCTCGCCCCTTTCCCTCCTCACCTGCCCTGAGAGGCCCGTCCTGCCAGGCACTCTCCACCCAACCTGGCCTCTAAGGGTCAGAGTCGTCTGGAACTCTGAGGCCTGGCCCGCACCTCAGGTCTCTAGGGAGGGCTGGGATAGGTAGAGGGTGGCGGCTACATGCAAATGGAGTCCCCCAGGCCCGATCTCAAAGGTGGCCAAGGACGAGGCTTTGCTGACCACCTGTGAGACTCCAGGTGCGGAGAGGGGCGCCCTCTCCCCTCAGTTAATCCTGGAACGGGGGTAAAACAGACTCCCCCTCCCACACATACTTCCCAACCCCTCACCAGCCAGTCTTTCTCCATCCCAAAGACTAAATCAGTGGCCCTGGGGAGCGTAGTGCAGCACAGCGAAGCTAGAGAGTGTAGAGGGTAGGAATAATAATAATAATGTTAATAGAATGCCAAAGATAATCATCGTAGCTAATGCTCCAAGACGGAGCTACTTCTCCGAGGCTGGCAGAGGCCTGGGGAGGCTCTTGACCGGATAACACTGGGAGCGGGCATGGGGATCCATTTTCTAGGGTCTTAGTTTGCCTCCGCAAAAAAATCCTAAACGTTTGGTCTGGAGCCGGGCCGAGCCCACCCAGGGCTGGCAGGAGTCGCGCTGCAGCCTATTGCTGCAGGCAGAGCTTTTTTTTTCCACCCCTCGGCCCGCTGGGACCACAGCGGTTAGCGTAGCTGAGTGCGGTTTCCCGAAACTCTTCGGAGCCGCCGGTGTGTGCGCGCCGCCGGCCTCAGCCCTCCGGCCCCGCCGTCCGTGTCTGCCCCCTCGCCCGTCCCCGCCTACCCCCGCCGAAGAACGGTGCGTTTAATGAGCGCGGGCACCGCGTCGGCCTGGGCTCGAAGATGCTCTGACCTGGAGGGAGGGCGCGAAAGGTCAGGCTCACGCAGGGTCCTACTTGGGCTCCTCCCAGGCCCACGCTGCTCGGATATTGATCCTGGGAGAAAGATAAACAGAAAAGCTGGACATTCAGTCATGAATACTAATGAGCCAGGGCAGAGGCTTTAATTGCTGTGGGCTTCCTTTTTCCAGTTAATCTTTATTGCAAACTTCGCAGGAGTCAGTCTTCCCTGCGTCGTTTTGCCTATTTGCTCTCCTCCCTCTGTTTATTTTCCTGTGCGGTGCTCAGGCAAAAGACACCAGTGTCATCTTGCCTCTCTCCCCTCTCGGTGCCCTCGTGAGCGCAGGAACGCACAGCCTATGTTCTCATAGTGGCTCTGCTCACTAATTCTGGAAATGTAAGAGATCCTGTAAAATAAATTGTTTCAATGTGGCTTTGGCGAGTCTGCTTCTTGACTTCCTCACCCTTATTGTTTCAAAGACTTAGTATGTCCTTGGCCTTTAAACTTCCTCCTGATAACTGCATCTTTACCCTGGCCCAGGCCAGGGACTGGAGCTCCTTTCTACTCCAAATGGGTGCATTCTATCCCCGAACATCCTCATTTCTCAAGTGTCCAGGATTTGGCACTGGCTTTACCGACTGCAGTGTCTGTGTTTCAACCTAGCACTGAACTCAGGCAAGCTGATTCACCCATTCACGCAAAGTCTGTGTTTTCTTTGGTACCTAGAAGCAACACATATATGAGACAGAAACCTAAGGGAAGTTTTAGAAAGATTTCCCCCTCTGTCCTTGATATTCATTTGATAACCTGATTATGACTATGTTTCTAAAAGCCATTTTGAATTGAGTTTTTTCTCTCAAAACTATAAATTGACACAATTCCATAAACCAGTGTTAGCTGTGTGAGCAGGTGGGGGGGGG